>SCDZ01000401.1:99193-234779 GCA_004143845.1 Drosophila lacertosa | reverse complement strand
TGTGGTTCACATATTGAATTATTCAGTCATGACTCTAATGAATGCATATTAATAATTCTTGTCACGGTTATTGGCAATGTAATTAAATGCGACCCGGCCAATGAATAAATAGAGCAACCTCATGGCCCCATTATAAATCGCACATATACATATACACTAAACTATATGGCCATATGTATATATTCATATAGTGCACAGATCACATTTCGATTTTTGCTGGCCGTGCAGAAAGCGATAGGTTGATAAGATAAGTGCCTGAATGCAATATACAACTGCTTTAACTTATCTGGAACACGCAAAACTCGACCCTAATTTAACGAAAATTGCACAGAAGCCATTGAACCCGCCACCCGCACCCACAAAACTAAATGATCCATTATCGATATTAAAAAGAATTATATAGAAGCATTTTCAAGGCCTTTTGATTGTGTGTTGTCAAAGTTTATATGAGAACGTCCAATTTTAATATGTTTGAGCACTAAGAAGGCATTAACAACAAATGTTTTTTATTAACTAAATAATTTAATTGATTAAACGAACGCTTAATAACACTTATATCTTGGCAAAAAAAAAAAAAAAAAAAAAACACCACAAAAATATTAATAACACCAATAGCTGTTGGGCTTACCTAAGACTTTGAGAATCGAGTAGAGGGGCGATTTTTTATGAAAAACTTTTTTCATTGCAAACTTTTAGTTAAATGGTTTTCTATTGCTTACAACCCACAATTATTAAAGAAATAAATTTTGTGTCTAGCTGAAGGCCTAAGACAGGCAACTAGACAAAAATAAACGTGGCTAAAACAACATTTCCTTAGCTTTTTTTCTTAAATTGTGTACAACACGATACTGGAAGCTAAAAGGCAGCCTGTATCTTCGATAACATAGCCTATTTATTTTACGACCTCAACAATTTGTTTTTCATGAAAACTTACACATAAAAATCTGCAACTAAGCAAAATGGCAAAAAAAAACATAATTTAGTCTGCTTTAATCGACACAATGTCAGCTTAACAAAATTCAATTCAATCAACAAAAAAAATTTATATACTCAAAATTGACAAAAAAGTTAAAAAAAAAAAACAAAAACAAACTAAATTTAAAATTTTGCAATGATAAAAGTTGTGGAGGGAATCTTCGGTATTGCGATCAATCCGTTTACGGATCGGGCGCAGGTGGTGCGCAGCTACACGATCAGCAATGCGAATCATTTGTCCGTGAAAGTAATTCAATTGGGCGCAACGATACAAAGCATCAAGTGCCCGGACGCATATCATCATGTGGAGGATGTGGTGCTCGGGTTCGACGATGTGGCCGGCTATGAGGCGCATCGGACCAGACGCTTTGGCTGCATGCTGGGCCGCGTTGCCGATCGCGTGGCCAACAGCGAGTTCATTATGGATGGCCGCAAGGTGCACGTGTCACGCAACTTTAACAATCAGCATCAGATCGATGGCGGTGTCATTGGCTTTGATCGGATCATTTGGGATTTGCATATGATGCGGCCGGACGGAATAACGCTACGTCATGAGTCGGCGAACGGCCACGAGGGCTATCCGGGCAATCTGACCGTCCTGCTGCATTTCACGATGGACGACGACAATCGCTTCTATATGCGCATCGAGGCGCGCACGGATCAGACGACGCCCGTGAATATCAGCAATCATTGCTACTTCAATCTGGCCGGACAGCGGGCCGGCCGCAAGGGCATACTGGAGCATCGTCTGGTCATTGCGGCGGAGCACACGATTGAGACCACCGAGGACACGATGCCGACCGGACGCTTCGCCAAGGTGAATAACACTGTGTATGATATGCGTGTTCCAGCGTTTATTGGGGATCGTTTGCGTCAGTTCGAGAATAAGCCGCAGTCTGGCTTCGATGTGTGCTATGCCATTGATAAGGACTTTGATGTGAATGTTTTGCATTTTATTGGACGCTTTTTGCATCCGGAATCGGGTCGGTTCATGGAAATACATAGCAATCAGCCGGGCATGCGTTTTGCGACGGCCAACGAATTTCCGGACGATACGCGCGACGAGGAACCGATTATGGGCAAGAATTGTGCACGATATTTTCAATATAGCGGCTTTAGTGTTCAGCTGGAAAAGTTTCCGGACACAATGAATAATCTGGACTTTCCCACCGCATTCATAATGCCCAGCGAACTGTACTATCACGAGACCATCTATACGTTCGGCGTCCAGGAGTCCTGGAAATGCTGCGCTTTGCCCGAGGAGCTCGAGCAGCTGGGGGACGATATTGTTCGATACACCTGATCGAATTGGGCAACTAATTCAGCTATTTGAAATTATTAATATGTGTATTTTTCTGCTTACCCTAAGTTAATTATTAACTGGCGTTTCATTCGTTGGGATATATTTAGAAGCATACGATTTTTTTCTATTTTTCTATATTTGATACTGGCAAATTAAAACCAAAAAAGAAAGAACTTAACTTAAGAAAGTATTTCTTCTATTCCAAAATTTCTAAGTCAAATAAAGTACTTAAAGTACGTTGTACACAATGTGTTACTTATTTTAAGGACCTAAAGTATAGGTGGTATATTTTTATATTCATATTTAATTGTTATATGACATATATATTTTATTGCTGCCACTTTGTTATAATTTGCAATTATGTCAATTTTGTAAATATATAATATAAAAATATACAATAGGGAGACATCATGTTCAACTTTATTAGAAAAGTAAATGCAAAAAGTTGCCATAAAGTTCATTTTGTGCAGCAGAAAGTTAAACTGATTTTATGTCAGTCATAAGAAAATATTTTGTATTTTTAGATATTGCCACACATTGTGCTAGCAAGCTTTTAAACAAACAAGGGTTAAACAAAATATTATGCCTATTTTTGAATAACCTCCCATCAAAAATCCTCTTTTATAACTAAAAAATAATGCAAGACAATGTAAACGCTTTCAAATGTTCCCATGCTGATTGTTCCTTTGCTGATATAGAATCTCTATCTATATGTATAAAAGAATTTTACTTCTAAGCGTTTCTCAAACTTACATTGCCCTCTGATTTTGTTGAAGACATTATGAACTTATGAATTTAGTTGGCATAAAAGCCAAAGAGGTTATTTAAGCTGCGGCATCCAATTAAAAATTGTTGGTTTATTTTTATGAACGTTTTTTTTCCACTATAAAAACTAAATTATTTTAGCAAACAGCTCTCGTATAAGTATAAAGACATCGTAATTATGTATTATGCCAGCATTTGAGAGAAGAGTGCAAAGAAGCATTTTAAAAATTTTAATAATGGTACACTTTATGGCTGATGGCGAGCTTTTCCCTCCTCCTCCACCTCATGCTTCTCTTTGGATTCTTGTTTTGTTCTACGTCGTCTTTAGTGCCTCGCTGGCCTTTCGGGTTAATTGCACAGCTCACACATTCTGGGGCAGCTCTTAACAGGGTGCTCGACCCACGTCCGCCAATGTGGCTGTTTTTTTTTTCTCTGTTTTTTTTTTTTTGGGGTCGTTCAACGGCTCTGTTGGGCCATATGTACATAGTTTCTGCATTTGCATGACGTGCTCCAAACCAATTAAAAAAATAAAGCAAACGCAAAAAAAAAAAAGGAAAGAAAAAAATACCTAAATGCTAGCGAAATGCCAAAGCTTCCATTTTTGCGCACTCGTCGCCCACCGGATGGGGAAGTGCTTCCATCTAGTTATAATACACTCATATCCATATGGAAATATGTGACGAGCGTGCGCTTCAGCCAAGGTAAACAAGGTGGAAGTGCAGGCCAACGAGCTGTTAATGTGTGTGGGCCGCCCCTCAGATCCAATTTCCACTGAATTTCTATTTTCTGATATCGTATTAGTTCCTTTGTTGGTTCACAAAATAATAAAATACAAAGCAAATGCAAAAAAAATAATAATAATAGCGCTCTGGCAAATAAACAACTCCTGAATGTAATTGCGCTAACGTTAATTGGATAAGTGCTGTGTATCCGATCCTGTAAACACTTTCCACTGTTTCTTATCTTTGGTCTAATTGCGTGGCGATAAATTTAAAAAAAAAAAAAGGGGGTTTACGAACAGACTGTCGCATATGTTTTTGCGATTGCAACAATCTTTGCAAAAAGCGTAAGTAATAATGCAATCATTTATTAGATTGTTAGAGCGCTGAAAATACCCTGTAACTTAGCTTTCTTCAGTTGTATGCAACTTGAAGCAGGACATAAAAATGCCATTTAAATGCATAAAGACATCTTTCAGATTCTACTTTTTTAAGTTATGGCAACTGGGTAAAAGCTAGCTTAATTTGCATTAAAAAAAACTATGTGGAATAACATCGCGTTAGGGAGTTGCTAGAACAGAACAGGAAAGTAATCTTTATTTTAAGTTTCAAGCTTCCTGAACACAAGAATACACATTCCTGTTTTAAGTATCAATTAATACGTTCTCTGTAAAAGTGGAGCAGCATTAACAAAGTTGTCAATATTTCGCTTTAACTAGCAAGCAGTGAAAGTATAACATTGATTGATATTGTCATCATCTTTGTTTGTTCTTTCTGCTGTTTTATTAAAGTATTTAACACATTATGAACGGCATTCATATATTTTCCTCTGGTATTCTCGATTTTTGATAAAATTGTTTCAGTTAGAGTGACAGCTGCTAAGGCAACAAATCGACAGTTTGTTGACTTAATCAAGTCAAGCAAAAGACGGACGCAACAAAGCTGAGCCACGTCTTTATGTATTGTCCGTTTACACAAACACACACACGCACACGCACACACGCATTTTATTTGTAATTGTGTGTGTGTGTGCTTGAAAGTGGCGCCATGAAAACAATGGCATCACCACATCACAGCAGCGTGTCGAGCGGAAACCAGCTAAAAGGCCACGCCGAGAAAGACACAAAGACAGAGTCTGTGCGAAAAGTTGTGGAACTAAAAAGCAACAAAAAAAATATAACAGAAAATTATTGCCGAAAACTAAATACTCTTACGAAGAGTGTTGGATCGATTGTTTATATATATTTTATATTGAAGCAATTCGATATTGCTGAAATGTTGTTTCACGTTTCACAAACTAAGCATCTACAAAATTTCCTTCACTTTCGATCGCTTTATGGGATAGTAGCCCGATTCTTACATATTTATTGTAAAGTTTTGTATGACAATAGCAAAAGAGAGAGATAAGTTTGTCAGCCCAAGAATCTTTATAGTTTCCTTGAAAGTAGTTTCTTTCGCAACAAAACTGAAATAACCCTTGCAAGGGTATGAAAAGAAGCAAAGATGAAAAGTTTATGGTCATGCCCTGGTGACAAGTCGTTGTTGTTGGTTTTTCACGACGCCGTGTTGATGAAGGCAATGATACTATAAAAATAATGTATTGCATATGCCAAGGCTAAGTAAGTAAGTTTTTCACAGCAGATGAAGCCAACAACGAGGGTAACTCTATGTACCGAGCACAAGTAATTAAACAAGTTGAACTATCATTTAGATTAGAGACATGTAACCACATCCAATCCTTTTTGTTCATGCAATCTGTTATTTAAATTAATCATCTGCCGCCAGAGACTTTTAATTGATTTTTGCGCAAGATGGAAAATGTTGCTAAGAATTTGGCGGGAAACTTTGTCGCTACTGTAGGAAAAACTATTGTTCAGGACTTTTTCGTGTTTAGTCTCCTGAAATTATCCTGAAAAATGCTATAATAATTTTTACAGGAACTTTTTAGCAACGCCATGATGAACCTTTCCCTAACTATATGATAAAGTCATAAAATAGGATAACTAAAAGTCCACTCTAAACTAATCAAAAATGCAATATTTATATGTTTTCCCCACTGAGTACTAATTGCACGGACCTCGGGCCAACTGTCACATAGATTTACAAGGCAATAGAGCTGCTAAATAGCAGCTCGTCCTTCCCACGCGTCCTTCCCACACCCATTTCCGGATTCAATCTGCTGCTCGTTAGTTTATGGGTGCGATTTGAATGCTTTTTGGGTCAACGAATGTGGCTCATTTGACATTTTTGCAGATTTCAAGTTGAAACACTACAAATACAAATATACATATTGATATACAAAGTACAAATATAAACACATGTATTTTGCTATCTATGTTAAAGTTTTCCCCAACGCCAGGGAAAACCACTGATGCGTGCGCGTGTGTGTGTGTGTGTGCGTGCGTGTGTGTGTGTGTGTGTGTGTGTGTGTGTGTGTGTGTGTGTGTGTGTGTGTGTGTGTGTGTAACAGCTTTGGCTAACATTTTTAATTTCTCGACCGCTTTTATCGCATTTTGGCATTTGTTGTATTTAGTGGAATGTGGCAGAAGCAGACGAGGCAGGAAACTCAAACAGGAATCATGTAAGGAATGCGACTATTGTATATGTGTGTTTGTATGTGAGTATGCTTCTCAAGTGAAATCCCACAAAACAATAACAACACTAAGATGCTTCCGTGTCCTTGTTTAAGTGTGTATGTATGCAAGTGCGAGTCCCAGAAGAAAATAGCATAAGGGAAGGCAAAACAAAGCCAAGCAAAGTATAACTGACATGACTCGAAACTTTAATACACTAAAAAGAAAGAATTTATGTTGTAAAACTGCTTACTATAAACAAAGTTTTAAAATGCTTTATATTTTTATGTTTTAATTGCAATTTTCTAGTAAAAAACCGTTTGATTAAACGAAAACATTTCTGCTTCCAAGAAATTAATTGCTTTGACTGAATATACTTTTAGTTGTGAGCGCTGTTATCCTGAATTTATTACTAAATCACTGTTTATGGCAACTGAGTGCAGGACGCCACAGTTACAAGAAATACATTTATTTTTTTTAATTATTTATTTTCAATTGGTAATTCGCATGAAGGAAAAAACTTTTAATTACTTTTTAGACAAACTTTTATTTAGAACCCCAACAGTTAGCAAGCAAAGCAAAAAATTAAATAGTTATACAAACTTCACTTATTTGTAGTGTAATAAATTCTGCATGCTGAATAAGATAGGAGAGCAGAATAAAAATAAAAAATAAAATACAAGAAAAAAATTCTTCTGTTTCTCATTCGCATTATGCGTTCGCAAACAAAAACAAAAGAAATCCTAAAGCTCTTTAAGCCCAAGCCGAAGACTTATGCCTTGATTGTTTGCGGCTTGTGTACATAGTGTTACCCTTTAGCATCAGACTGAGCAAAAATTAAAGTGGGTATGCACACACACGTTTACAATACACATATGTATGTATGTGTTTGCGTTAATTTTCTTAACAAGTTCGCATGGGTATCTTATTTCTGTCCAGATTTGTTTTGCGCGAATATTATACTTTCAGCTATTGCATATCTCGCAATTGTCTCAGGTTTATTTTTTTAATATTTTTTTTTTGTGTTATGGTATAGTTCAGATTGCGTAAAGGCTTATATCCGACGCCCATAGACATGTTTAAAGTAATAGCCAATTTGTTTGTTCAGCAATAAAATCACATAAAAAAGAAACAGCACATTTTGGACCTATATATGTAATTAAGACGATAAAAATAGGGTAAACTCTAGCCGACTACTTCTGGTTAGACCAGTTAGCGCTTGTCGCTTTTTTTCTGCGTTGCTTTTGGACAGATGTAAATACATAAAAATGTACAGACATATTTGTATGTATATAGCTTTATGTACATATATATGTATGTATGTACTACATCTGCATACTTGTAGAAAGATAGCGATGGAAACACCCTAGCGACGCCGTGTTGAGTGGCGCATTTTTTTACGTTTTGCCCGCAGACACTGCACGCTCCAAATTGCAAGTGTTGCAAAATATGCAATTGTTTGGCCAAACAATTTGCAAGCATAAAACAAACTTAACACAGCACTGGCAATACTCACGCATAAAGCACGGCGACGGACAGCGAGGTAGGGAGAGAAAGCGCGAGAGCGACTAGACCGGCAATTGGTGGTGAGTTTTCAAAATACTTTAAGGCACCACCGTCCATCATTCTTCATTCGCCGTTCACCGTTCACCGTTCACCGTCCACCGGCACACAAAACACTTGTAAGTAAACGCACCTTTTTGCAGAGCAGGCACTGGAGCCTCCCCATGCTTTTTGGTTGAATAGCGCGTTGAATGGCAAACCCAAAAAATAAATGAAGAAACCGCTACAAAAAAGCATGAGTACTCCAATTAATTGTAACTGACTAGCAAACACCCCGCACCCAAACACACACATAGTATGACGCAAGCTTTATACAAATGAAAACAGTTTTTAAAAACATTTTATTTTTAGTACGTGTGTAATATATTTCTTTAGTAAGCTGAGGTTCAACCGGGATTGTCGTTGTTCATTTACCTGGTATCGATGATTCTTTATTTATTAATTAAATTTAAATGATTCACACAGCATGAATCTATTTATGTTGTTGAGCAAAAAATATGTATTTATATTCAACGAATGATAAGCGAAAGTATCCAAGCGATATATATTCATGTTTGAATCTGTTACACTGTAATTGCACAAGCACAAATTACCCTATTAACAGGCGATTGATTTGCGTCTAGGGTATAACAAAATTCCTGCACAAACAAAATCCGCTACACCCACACGCGATTGCGACATCGAAAGGTTACGCAAAGTGCAGTGAACAAGGGAGCGTGTGACGACACAATATCAACTTGTTAACATTGCTTTTGGTGGCTTCTATGGAATCTGTATTAAGCTAAAAATGGATGTTTGGAAGGCATTTTTAAGTTTCATATAAATATCCTTAAAAGATGAGTGTTGAATTTTCATTTTTATTAATATTCTTATGAAAGCTATTCTATATTTACCTATGTTTTTTGCACTAAAAATACAAAAACCAAGTCAAGTGTTGGTTTATTATACAACTTTAAAATTGAAATTGTGGTTGTTTTTATATAATTAAGGCACCGTGACGATAGAATGCAAAGAGCACAAAATTCTGTGCATAACCTGTGGCTCTCTCAACCGTTGTCACCGCAGGGGCGATGAAAAAAGGACGACGACGCGTCGCGTTGTCGCTTGGCAGCTTTGACATTTGCATGGAAATCCATGTGTACTATGTAGATAAGTGTGTGTGTGCGTGTAAGTGTACTACTGCTGTGCCGCAAAACGTTTGCCAATAGATGTAAGGCAAACGCAAAAGCATGACGGCGTTAAAGAAGAGGACAAAAAACCGACCATCAGCATCCCCACCGGTAAAAAAAAATGTTAAAATCCTTCGAAGTTAAAGCAAAAGCAGCGTCAAAGCCACACAGCTGGGGTTGCCAGACTGTTGGTGTGCGTGTGTATGTGTGTGTGTTTTTGTATAAAACCATCGTCATCATTGTCGTTCCCAAAAATAACTAACCCCCAATCGCGTGGGCAAGAACAGTTTGAACAGGCGCTGGCTGTACTCTGGATACTCCGGTATCCCTTATACGACTGAAGCGACCCTCGTTCACTCAATGCTGCAAAGCTCAGTCAATTGGCAGCTGGCCGCGTCAGCCATTTATCTATTTTTAGCGCTTTTCGGCGTGTGTTCTTCTTCTTCTTTGTCTTTCGTCTTCGTAGTCTTTATTGTTGTAGCCTAACGCTTCTTTCGCCGCTTTAATTACCACCTATTCTTGTTGATTTCTATGTGCACCCCTATTCAGATCAACCTTAAGTCTTTAACCAATTTGCACAATCGGCCAGGCCATTACATATTATTATTTTGGGCCATGTGCATCAAATTTCAGTTTTAATGGTATCAGCAGGTATTAAACGGCTTTGCCGGGCCCATTTCCTGTAAGTGGAACAGTTGGAAATTAAACAATTTTCCGTATATTCTACGACTGTCTGCTGCACATCAACGCATATCTACTAATTTTGTGTGAAGAGCTTTAATTGGCCCCAATTTTCTACGGAAAGGGGACCGCAATTTCACAAAGCGGCTTCTAAAGAATCTTTGCTAATTAGTTTGATGCACAAAAGCCTTCGGATGAAAATCATGTGAAAAATAAATGAAAATTTTACATTTAAACTTCTGAAATCCATATAAAGTACTCCTCCCGGATTTAAAACTCGCCAAAATTAAACCGATTTTCATGTTCATTTTGGTCATATATTGATACCACTTTTGATATCATTTTGATCACAGTTTGACATCTTTCTGATAAATCAAAAAAAATATCAGGAAATTTAACTCTTTTAAAACAAAATGAAAAATCCAATGTTGGCTAAAATACGTTTAAACTAGTTCAATAATATGCAGATATATGTATGTTATATGAAAAAGTTCTACAGTAATAGATTTATTATTTATGTACATGTGTTGAATTTTCAATGCATTCGTCATGTAGATTGATTTGATTTAAATATGTAAATGATTTGCGCAGCATGGGGCTAGCCTAATGCGCTCTGCTGCTGTCATGCTTTGGACTACATTTCGAATTTCAACTGGAGTGTTGATTATGTATATGTGTGTTAAGCTTGTGTGTGTGTGTGTGTATGCTTGTCTGCCATTTTGGCAGCATTGCAAGCCAAACAGTAAAAGTTGCCAGAGTCCATGTTTATACACAAACATATGTACATATGTATGTATGTATGTCGACGCTAGGCAGTAGATAAATACAAACTACAAACTATTTGGCAGGACTTCTTAACGATTTCGAGCCGAACCGGCTCAAGCTCAAAGTTTAAATTGAGTTTCATAATTTTAAACTCAAACTTAAAAAAGAAGAAGAATGAAGTCTTAACTCGAACCGTATGAACACAAACTTAAATTGATTATCATGGGCAGCTTCACATATGTATGTACATTTGATAGATGAGTTTTATATTGTAAGTGATTTGACATTTAGAAAAGTACACAGAGAGGATCTACATTGTATGTACATACATATGTATGTTTGAGTCACAGGGTACTGGTTTGTTCTAGCTTATGATCATTAACATAATTAAAATAAAAAAAAAACCGTATACACATATGTATGTATTTGTGCGTACACATGTATGTACTTATGTATAGTATATACAAAAATATTTAAAAAATTCTTAATACAGTTATGCATACCGCAATTCGTTGCCAGCTCCCCGCTGGCTGCTGCTGCTGCTGCTGCTAACGCAACGAAGCAGCGCGTCGCTGTTGTTGTGTTTATGCCTTGCTTTTCTTCGTTCTTCTTGTGGAGTATGTGATTGACAAAAATTGACGGTGCCGCTGTTGTTGTTGTTGTTGTAGCCGCTGGCTCAAAGTAATTAAATTTCTTTTCTGTTTCTTTTCTTTTGTGGATTCAGTAATTCTATTAGTTCATCTGTTCATCTGCTTGTCTTACTGTGCTGTCTGCAGCACTTGGCTGAACAGCAAGAAGCAAAAACAAAATAGAAGGAGAAAAGTAACGCCAGTTGCCGTTGTTTTTATTTATTATTTATTCGTGTTACAGTTACAAGTACACGCTCACACACACACACGAGCAAACAAAAGATATCAGAGCAATGAGCTGGTAAGATTTCACTTTTGGGCTGGTGCTGCTGCGCTGCACGCATAAAATTAACTTTCACACAGACCGCAAAGCTGGCAGCAAACTGACGGCCTTGTCCCGCTATTTGCCGGCGCAAGCGTTGGCGTCGGCAGCGTCGATGACCGGCAAAGCAGTTGCATTCTACTACTGCTGCTGCTGCTGTCTGTTGTTGTTTTATTATTGCTCTTCTTTTTTTGTCGATCGATAAATTTCATTTGCGCTCCACTAACATCGAACGAAGAAGCAAAAGAAGAGCAGAAACAATATCGGGCACTTGCACTTTTGTTTTTGTTGCTCCTCTTCTTTGCTTGTTTACACCTACGTATGTACTTTCTCTTATATGGCGCCGCCTCTCTTGCGCTCTGACATGACATGACATGTAACGGTAAAACGTTGCATATGTGCGTTAATTACCATTCAAATGTAGCCCTAGGTTGGCCAGACTCAAGAGGGGAGCTCTCTTTGGCATTCTGCATTGCTGCAATGTTGGCCCTGCCGACTGTTACGCTATTTTTTCAATTTATTTTGATTATTTTTGTATCTGAATATATGTATCTACCATAAATACAACAACGGTGAAGAGCAGATGCCGCCACCACCGAATACCACCACCATCAGCAGCAGTAGCCGCAGCAGCAGCAACAATACACAGTTAACTCATCAGCATCAAAAGGCCAAAGCATTAGCCGATTTTCTTTTTATTTCTTAAATTCCATTTGCTTTTGCTTTCGGTCGTCGGAGCGGTCCAATTTGCAATTGTTTTTATTCTTGTGCTACTTGTTCTTGTTGCTTTTTATGGATTTACACAGAAGTTTGTTTATACGCGTCTGTTGTTGTTGTCGTTGCTCTCTTGTAGCTCTTCATGTTGATTTCGTTGTTATTAGCTTGCTAATTTTGTTGTTAAATATTTAAATGCTGCTGTCACAATTTTAGCGATTGCTAATGGCACTCACAACAAAAAAAAAAACAAAACCAAAAATATTAAATTTCGCACGCGCACGCAGTACCGTTGTCAGGGAACATAAATAGCGCCGTACCTCAGCGTCCGCGTGCGACGCTCGCTTTTTGCAACTGAAACTAAGTTCGAATTCGCGTAGAAGCGTTTTCCAATTGGCTACACTTGAAAAGCGACCAACGAAAGCTCTTGCTAAGGCGAAACTTTAGTTCTAAAGAGCCAGAGTTGTGGCGTTGCCACACTGCTGGTGTGCCACTAAATTTTGAACATTTTCCGATAAATTTAGAAATTACCAGCCTAAGCCTCCAATAAAATGCGCTGCCAAGCTCGGGTGTCAGTTCATACTAACTTAAAGGTATATATTTAAGCATTCAATTAAATATATGCATATCCATATTTATTGCAAGTTTTTTGTATAAGTAAATAAAATATATTTTATAGCTATTTGTATTAGGCGCTGTTTATAATAGTATTTATGTTTAGTCCAGTTTAAAAATTATAATATATGTATTTGGTCGAATTCATGGCAATCGATTAACTGTACGATTAAAGTATCGCAACAAAGCCGGCATAATTATGATATCGATAGTTAGCCGAATTTGTTCAACATCTCTAGTGAAAAGTAGCACCCGAATCGGCTTTTTCAGAATGTTGAAACTTATTTTAATTGCGCTATTTGCAATAAATAATTGCCATGCTGTTTTGGAAAGCGATGCCAATACCCTGGTATTGCTGGACAACCTGGCCATACGTGAAACGCACTCAATATTCTTCAAATCGCTGCAAGGTAAGCAAACACACACACGCACATGCATAACCAATGACGTGTACAACAAAAACATAATTTCTTTACCTGTTCTAGATCGGGGATTTAAGTTGACCTACAAGCTGGCGGATGACTCCAGCTTGTTGCTGTCTCGTTATGGCGAATACCTGTACAAGAACCTGATCATCTTCGCGCCCAGCGTTGAAGAGTTCGGCGGCGACATCAGCGTGGAGCGTCTCGCCCAATTTATTGATGACGGCGGCAATGTTCTGGTTGCGGGCAGCGAGAAATCCGGCGACGCCCTGCGCGAGTTTGCCTCCGAGTGCGGCTTTGAGCTGGACGAGGAGAACGCTGCCGTTATCGATCATTTGCACTACGATGTGAGTGATAGTGGAGATCACACGACCATTCTGACATCGGCCAACAATCTGATCGATGCGTTCAGCGTGGTGGGCAGCGATAACCGAAAGGATGGCGCGGCGCCGCTTTTATATCGCGGCACTGGCCTTATTGCGGACAAGGAGAACCCCTTGGTCCTTAAGCTGCTGACGGCAGAGAGCAGCGCCTACAGCTATAATCCAGATGCGAGCGTCACCGAGTATCCGCACGCTGTCGGTCGCGGCACGTTGCTGATTGCTGCACTGCAGGCGCGGAACAACGCACGCGTCGTCTTCTCCGGCTCGCTGCAGTTCTTTGCCGACGAGACGTTTACCATGGCGGTGCAGTATGCGCAGAGCGGAGTGTTCCACAAATTGGCCGGCAATCGGGCTGTTGCCGAGTCCATCAGCAAATGGGTGTTTGGCGAGAGCGGGCGCCTGCGCGTGGCGTCCGTGCGTCACCACAAAAATGGCGAGAGCAATCCGCCAGAGCAGGCATATACGATCACCGATCCCGTTGTCTATACGATTGCCATCGAGGAGCTGGTCCAGGGCAACTGGCAGCCGTTCAAAGCTAATGATATACAGCTTGAGTTCGTGCGAATCGATCCGTTTGTGCGCGCCTTCCTCAAACAGACGAGCAGCGGCAGCTACGAGGCCCGTTTTGAGATTCCCGACGTCTACGGTGTCTATCAGTTTAAGGTCGACTACAATCGCGTCGGCTACACTCATCTGTATAACACCACGCAGGTATCCGTGCGTCCATTGGAGCACACGCAATACGAACGCTTCATACCGAGCGCATTCCCCTACTACACCAGTGCCTTCTCCATGATGATTGGCGTGTTTGTGTTCTCGTTTGTCTTCTTGCATTACAAGGAGGAAGCCGTCGGCAAATCCGGCAGGGATGATAAGAAGACGCAATAGAACAATAATCATGTGAACATTGAGAACATTTTATATGCATTTAATTGTTAACAAAATCTGCGTACATTTCAATAAAATCATACGTATTTGTAATAAATTAGTCTATTTTCATAAAATGTAAATATATTCAAATATCAATTGGAATGGTAATATTTCGATAGTCTTAGTCAAAACATCGATAATACATTTGTGCTAGAGCTGCTTAACAACTATGTGCATCACTGCAATACCAATACACGTATTTTACTTAAGTTTAATAAAGGTAGTCCCGATTGCGGGTCACATATCTATGAAAATCGATGTATATGTTTGGCTTGGTTACTTGGACACATTTTCTAGGAGCTTCAAAGGCAAAGGGAATACCCTGAATGAAAGTTGAATGTTGTCATCAAGCGATAGGTCGATAGTTGCACTATGAACGATTCGATAGATAGTCAGTGTCGGTCAAGTGCAAAGAAAAACAAGTTGCAATTTAGCCATAACATAACGGCAAATACGCTATTGTTGGCGTCTGCTGTTGCAGGTTTATCGCGGCTATCAAACGATTCATAGACAACAATACAGCAAACAAGCAAACATTGACTTAGCATCGTGGAGTTGACACACGCCGCCACAACTACGGTCAGCTGCTACCTGAGGCCAAGGTGAGTTCCAGTGAAGCCCAAATCGAGCTCCAACTACTAACGCCAGTGTCTCTAACCAAGTTTACAGCCCGCGTCTCTCACTGACTAACAGCATCTTCTACTCTTGGCCTTTAATCAATCTACGATTAGCTATATTTTTAAGTCAAAAGAATAGTAGGAATCGCATTTACGTTACACCCTCCCACGCAGATCTTTTTTTAACACATTACCCTCACACAGGGTATTTCAGTTTTGTCGCGAAATGTGTAAAGCATTAAAGGGGAAACGTGCATCCTCATCGAATATTTATGATGTGTCCTTAATTGGCTTTAACAACTGTCTGTCTGTTTAAATTCACACAATTATCTTCATTTCGATGCTAAATTATTTCAACTTTACAGTATCTTTTAATAAAGTCTTATAAAAGGAATAAACGAGTCTAGTCAACACTGTAATCTTTATACGTAGCCCATATGAGCCAGGGTATTGCATCTTCGGCATTGCGAAAATAGTTTTTCTTTTTTGTTGTTATTTATGACACATAAAGTTTGAACATTTCTTTTCAATGGCGCAATTAAATGACTCTTCTGTAGCGTATGTGAGACCCACATTCCGTTTCCATTTGCCGGCATCGGTCTCGCCAAATTGTGTGTACGTACACACTACGGTTGAGAGATCTAAAGGTTGCGCTAAGAACATTTCCGTTAATCACCGCTGTAACGAAAGAGCGCGGTTAAAGAGAATGTGACGTCACAATGTTAGTTTGTGATTTGTTTACGTTGGCTTTTTAATGTTGGCAATTGTTTTAGATTACGTTTGTATAGAATCAATGTAAAGTTAAAGAGTATTAGATCTCAGGCAATACATGGAAATTTTATTACTATTCATTATTAACTGTGCTATAAGTATTCGAATTTTAAAAACGAAAGTGTCATTATTTTTTCAAAATTTCGGTACTATAACGTCACAAAGAACTTAAATCCCAGAATTTGTTGCATAACCTGTGGCTTTCTCAGTGGCTTGTGCTTTGTTCGCACTGCATTGTATATACAAAAGTATTCATAAGATTGGCTGCGTGTATGGAATCCACATAAATCTGTCGTGCGATGCTTTCAAATGTTTCAAAAAACTTTAAGAACAAACAAAATGATCTACATATTTTACTATTTTCTGAATAATACAGATCACATCATGCAAATTTTTATTAATATACTGTGCGCGCTAAAATAAAAAAAATATTAGCCCACGTTAAGTTTCATTGTTTTGCCAACCTTAGCCTTACTTGCTACTTGCTACTTAAAGAGCAAAATTCCTGCACTGTGACGTCATAATGACAAGAGAATAAAACTTTGCATAACCTGTGGCTCTCTGAATCGTGTATGTCTGTATTTGCTTAAAATAAACGGGGTTTCCAGTTGGGCATCGTTCTAATTTGCACTTTGCTTTTGTCAACAAATGGCCAGCACTTCAACTTGACCTTTGCGGCTAGGCAAATGTGTACAAATATGCAAACCTCGATATTTATGTACACACATGTGTTTATGGGTATGTGCGCACACATCTATGCACATATGTACATAGTACATCTGTTTGTGTGTGCGTTTTGTGTGCACAGACGTATTCCATATTTGTATCGGTTACAGCTCGCTGCACGCTGCTATTGCTGCTTTTTTGGCAATCAGCTGTTGTTGTTGTATATGTTGTTGTTGTTGGTTTTGTTCTGGCTGCCGCTCTGCGTAGACCGCATTGCCTGAGTTTGGTCAGTTAGTGGCAAACAACGCGCGCGTACGCATTTTTCTAGCTCGATACGTTTTTTGCTCTTTATTTTTTGTTTTCCTATCCATTTATTAGCTGACATCATTTTAACCGCTGGCCAGTCTGCGTGTGTGTTTGTTTATCACAGCTACTGTTAGCGAACGGTTTGCTCGCTCGTGCTCTATGTTCTATTTGTTCTCTTTCTATTTGGTTCTGGCCGTCAGTCAGTCTACCGTTATGCCTGCGACCGCTGCACAAACAAACGCGCGCCTGGCGTGAACTGGAATCGAGTACCGTGTAACGAGTTCTTTGTAATTTTCAAACTGTCGCCTGGCTGTCTCTACTCTTCAATTACGCTTTCTTGTCGCGCTCACGCGTCGCTCTCTACCTCACTTCCTCGCTCTCGCTCTCTTTCCGTGCCTCAACAATGTATTCAGCGGGTAAATAAATGAAGCTACACACAAACATACGCTATGCGTATACATGTGTGGCATCCCTTAACAAATCACAAAACAAACAAGATCAATATGCTCTCATCCACCTGTTCATTCCCCTTTCTCCATTCCCCATTAATGATTGCCCGCATTCGCATATTCATTCATACGCAAATTCCACGCTGCTAATTTTATATTTTTAGACTCTTATATTTTCTTAGTTAACGTGTGCGTTTTTTTTTTGTTTTTTGGTGCGTTTAATATTTGGCTAAGCTTCGAAAATTCAAGATCATACATTAAATGAAACATCTGCTCTATGTATCATATAATTACTGTATTATCTGTATTATTTAGTTGAATTTGCTTATTGAATGCACCTCGAAAAATTCATCTGAACATCTACATAAAGTCATCGTTACACATTATCATGAATATATCACTTGGCACTTCATTTGGCCGGAAATGCATGATCATCCATTTGGGACACCGGTTCTGCCCCCATATCATGCGCACAACTAGTTGCCAATTACATAATTGACCGCATTTCAATGACCCCCACTTGACTATAAATTTATACACACAAACATACATACATATGTATGTATGTATATCAGTAGCTGCTGCTTCTGTTGCCGGCGAAGGTTTCACTGATAACTTCATATTCGTTTTTCAATTAGCCAAGAAAAAGAAATCAAATATAAATAAATATGTCTGGTACAGTGATCGCTCAACATGTGCAACTGTTAGCAAGATAACTTTTATTTTATAAATTAGAATGGATCCAGATTCATATAAAATTTTTATAAAATAAGAGATAACTTTCTATTTGGTGTCTGCATGCAGTTTGTGTTATTTAGTACTCACTGTGGCATATTTATTTAATTATTATTGGCAGCATTTTGTTTTAACCAGGCGATAACCCAAAGTTGCGCTATTATCAGTCACTTTTATCATATCAGACCATTGCATCCCACATACATAAAACACACACACACACACATACACATACACATATGTAAATAGACATATACATAGATGCGTGGAGAAGCCGGTGACTAATCTGTAATACTGTTTGCAGTGCGCACCCACGACTACGACTATCCCGAATCGGAGATGGACGAGCGTGAGAGTCTCTACTTTGATACGATCTCGCTGGCCGATTCGGAGGCGGCGGCGGTGGTGGCGGCGGCGCATCGCAAGTCGCTGTCGCAGTCGCGCAACACCATCTACCACTCGGCGGTGGATCTGGCCGGCGATGAGACGCGCAACAGCCTGCGGCTGGCCGGCGGCGGTCCCGCTGTGGCCTGGCAGCCGCGCTATCGACAGTCAACGGCGCTGGAGCATCTGAACGGTGCTAACGGCGATCACACGGATGCCGCCATTGCGGCACAGGTGCTAGCATTCCAAAATGGACGCAGCCGTCTGCCCACCGGCATTGGCGTCGCCAGAGCTGGCGGCCTGCGCACCGGCGGCAGCCGCAACACCGACGATGAGGTCTCTAGACGTCTATTAAGACAAAGTAGCACACTTTCCCATTATGATAAGAAATTCCAAATTACAGATATCGACATACTACAAATAGCACAAAAGGGACATATTTTGTGCATTATGGTCAGCTTTAGTTTATCTTGTTATTTGAAGTCCACTTAAAAATCATAGAAAAATCCACTTGTTCAATTAAAGGGTATAGTCATATTTTTTCAATATTTGAACTATCCTAAGAACAAATTTGAACCATTTTATTCACGAGAATTGATGGAGAATTTATAAGAATTTAAAGATTAAAGATTGAGCACAGCATTCAGGATTTAAACATATTTGTTGTGAAAAAGTAAATTTGTGCTACTTGTATGTCCATGACTGTACGTAGTCCTAGTAGAAATTGAGGATAAACAAAGAAAACAAACCCTTAACAAATAATCAACACAACACACGCAAAAAGCTCAGGAGTTTTACAATTCCCCAATATCATTAAACTTAACACTTAAAATCGCACACTTTCACTTTTATGTTACGCTGCAACTGTCTCTGTCGCTCTTCCTCTCTCTCTCTCTCTCTTTCTCTCTTAATCCTTTTCACATACACACTATCTCTAGTGCTGTCTCTATTCTCATAAGGCCATGTTTCATTTCCATGCGAAAACCAAATGAGAAAGGTTATTTTGAGTCAACTTTGATTGTCTTTAACTGCATCTCTTATCTATTGTCTATTATCAGTTATCACTTGACCATTATTTATTTGGTATTTTTTGTGGGAACATTTCACGCACATCATTTTGCTTACATGCCGCTTACGTTTCTCACTCTCTTTCTCTCTTTTTTACAATAGTTTGCCTGTGGGAATGGGTAATGGCAAATTGTTTTTTGCATACGTATTTTAGCATTTTTTTTTATTAACTTTAAGTACAAACATACATGGGTATATATTAAAAGTGATTTTTAAATGTTAAATTAGGTTTTTATGAACGAATCGTGTTAGCTAAAGTTATTTATTTAATACAAGAACAAACCAAAAAAGATGTAGCAATGAATCCGTTCCTTAGATACATCTATAGAAAAGTGTGCAACTCTCTCTCTCTCTCTCTCTCTCTCTCTCTCTCTCTCTTATTTCTTTATTTATTTATTTTCTTTTAATCAGATATGTTTAAAGCCCAAGCCAGAAATGTCTTTATCTCTTATATTCAAGTAAATAAGTGGATTCGGGGTTCAGTTACACAAAAAAAAATAGTGTTGTTTCAGACACTTGAGTAAATATGATTGAGTAAATATGTTTAAAATAATAAGGATAACAGTTAATGTTTTTGTATGAATATCCGTTCCATAGCTTCGCATACAACTTGAATTCCAAGAATTGAAAGCTGATTAATGCATTTATTATTTACTTCTGTATTTATCGCTTTTGAACTTCTCATGTTACTCAAGTAGGACCCAACAGATCTTTAATTGTGCATTCACAGTCTGCTTAGCGAATTCAAGCGAATAGGATGTTTATCCCGCGTATATTAAACAGTCTGTGCATGTCGATCAGTGAGGAGGCTTTTAATGATGTTAGTTTAATTAAGTTAAAAAATTCTGGTGGGATTTTGGGCACTCACACCTACACGCGCTTGGCACGCACAAACTATGATTTGTATCTAATTTTATTGCGTATACACACATATATTTATATGTACTTAAGTACTAGTGTGCAAATAAATCTTTTTTGGTTATTTTTTTTTTTTGTTAGTATACCTGAGATCTTGGCACTAATGTTTGTTTACTTTGAATTTAGCCGCAGAATTTTCGACGTTTTAACGATGGCAAACGCAGCGTGGACTTTGTGCTGGCCTACAAGGCCGGCGATCAGGATCGACAGGCGGTGCTCAAGCGTAAGAATTTTGAAGAGAATCTGGAACGCGAAGGCCTCCAGCTGGAGTATCTTAGCCATCAATCGGTGGACTTTGTCAATCTGCATGCGCCGGTCGAAGTTCTCCATCGGTATGCGGAAATCTTAAAGATCAAGATGCCATTAAATAAGATTGCCGGCCAAGAGCAAATTATACCCGAGGAATCGCGCGAGTTCAACACAATTTACAGTCGCCTTTGCCGCACTTTCTTCAGCTCCGTCCAGCTAAACAACGATGTTTTCCCCGAGCGCGAACAGCGCATTCACATGGAATTCTCGTGCAAATATCTGGAGCTATACGACAAGGAGCATCCCAATTACTTTGATGACAGCACACGCTACTCCATCATCCACTTCATTATGCAGCGACAGCACTTCAAGGGCGGCGAGGAGAAGGCTGACAATCTGGGCATCGACAAGCTCATCGAGGATGGCGTTTATCTGTGCGCCTTTCCCCTGCACGATGTCAGTTACCAATTGCAATTGAGTTAAAGCTTTATTTAAAACTTTTTTTCTATGTTTTCAGGATGAGCAACGTAGCAAACTACTTAAGGATTGGGCTCACATTGGCAACTGGATAAAGTAAGCGATTAAATTGGCTGCTTGCCTGTTCTCATCTGATTCTCTCGTTGTTAGACTGCAGCCGCTGGACCACATCAAGGACTATTTTGGTGCCAAAGTGGCGCTGTACTTTGCCTGGCTGGGCTTCTATACACAGATGCTGATACCGGTCAGCGTCCTGGGCATATTCATTTTTCTGTACGGCTTCGTTACGTGGAACAGCGATCCGATTAGCTACGATATTTGCAATGACAACTCGACCATCATGTGTCCGCAGTGCGATCGAGGCTGCACATTCTGGGGACTGAGCGAAACGTGCACATCGTCTAAGTTCAACTATTTGATTGACAACAAGATGACGCTGGTGTTTGCCTTGGTGATGGCCATTTGGGCCGTCATCTATTTGGAGCTGTGGAAGCGCTATTCGGCGGGATTGGTTCATCGTTGGGGCCTAACCGGCTTCAATCAGCATACGGAGCATCCGCGGCCACAATATCTGGAGAAAATAAGCAAGCATAAGTCGTCCGATAGCAATCAGCAGGATCCAAAAGTCATCGTCGATCCGGATGTGCCCTACTGGAGCATCAAGTTTCTGCCCAATTTCACCAGCTACAGCATAATGGTGTTGTTTGTAAGCCAATTTATTCAACATGCCCCTTCATATTCCATTCACATTGCTTATTGGTATCCTTCCTTGTAGATCTGCATATCAGTGATCGGTGTGGCGTCGATAATCGTTTATCGGATGGCACAGCGTGCCAGCACCAGCATACTGGCCAATCAGGACTCGATGACGTACAAGCTAATGGTGCTGCCCATAACGGCCGGTCTGCTTGACCTGGTGCTCATCTCTATATTGGATCTGGCGTACAGCGCACTGGCCGTTCGGCTGACCAATTACGAGTACTGTCGCACCCAGACCGACTATGACGAGAGCCTGACCATCAAGAACTATGTGTTCCAGTTTGTCAACTATTATTCATCGCTGTTCTATATTGCGTTTCTTAAGGGCAAATTTGTTGGCTATCCATCCAAATACAATCGGATATTCAGTTTCCGGCAGGAGGAATGCAATCCGGGCGGCTGCCTCATGGAGCTCTGCATGCAGCTGGTCATCATAATGGTCGGCAAGCAGGCGGTCAATGCCATTGTCGAGATGCTTATACCATTTCTAATGCGCACGGCCAAAAAGTACAAAGAGCGCAATGATTTGCACAAACAGGAAAACATTTTAATGCCCTCGACCAATCGATGTACTGCCGACTACAATTTGCTGCCCTTCGAGAATAACTCACTGTACGCCGAGTACTTGGAAATGGGTATGCCTGCCAAAAAACTCCCATTAAACTGAATAAACAATGTTCCTTTTTTCTCTTTTGATTTTGTTAAGTGATGCAATATGGTTTCATAACGTTGTTCAGCCTGGCTTTTCCACTGGCGCCGCTGTTGGCGTTGATCAATAATGTGCTGGAGGTGCGTCTCGATGCCATCAAAATGCTGCGCTTTGTCCGACGACCCGTGGGCATGCGAGCCCGCAATATTGGCGTCTGGCACGGCATTATGAATGTCATAACGCACATTGCGGTCGCCTCAAGCGTGAGTTCTGTCACATTCTATTGTCTGTTTGTTTAAAATATATATAAGTAATATTTTGTTTGCTTGCAGGCGATGATAATTGCATTTAGTACGAATTTTATACCGAAACTAGTCTACAGTGCCACTCATGATGATCCCGAGTTCAATAACTATCTGAACTTTACGCTGGCCACCTTTTATACGAAGCACTTTGAGACCCAGTCCCTGCTGGACGTTAGCGCCGCGGCGAATGTCACGCAGTGCCGTTACAGCGAGTTCCGTAACGATCCCTGGGTGAACCCGCCCTACAAGCGACCCATGATTTATTGGAAAATCCTCACCGCTCGCCTGGCCTTTATTGTCATCTATCAGGTGAGAGTGACCATAGCACGGTATGTCCGTTACAATTTAATTAATGCATTTTCGTTGTTTTTTGACAGAACATTATTGCCATGCTGCAGGGCATTCTGCGCTGGGCCGTGCCCGATGTCTCTGGCCGCCTGCTGAAGCGCATCAAACGGGAGAATTTCCTGTTGCGTGAGCACATCATTGACTACGAAAGGAATCGGGCGCAGAATTTGTTACAAGCACAGGAGCAGACGCAGTCCACGCTCAACGAGATGCGGTCGAAGGACTCGTTGCGGCAGCGTCTAAACGTCGACACCGCTGCAACGGGCGACGACAGTGCCACATCGTATGTGTAATTAAGACTTAGATCCTTTTTGTCTCGTTTACTGTTTGCCAGTGGAAATCAAGTGCATTTTAGATGTAAACAAAATGTTGAATTTGCTAGGCCGATAATCTATATACTTTTGTATATGTTAACATGCATATAAGACGTACCATACGTAGAGTTTATGAGCGTGTTGTGTGCGTTTTGCAACACGCTCGCTGTTGTTGTATTTTTGTGTGTTTTTGCCATCGTATTGTACTTAACAATAGAAAGGCAATTTTATATTTATTTATATCGTTTTTAATTTTGCATGTCAAATGCTCAAGCGAACACTAAATTAAATGGCCAAATTGTACAAGGTTCGTTAAAAACTGCGACTGATGATGCAACAGACACTCGAAATTGAATGCAACCAAAAAGAATGAGATCTGATTTTCCGCGCACACAGGCATTTTTTAAAGCATTAAGATCCTGAGCAGCACTTGCGCACCTGGCCTAACTGTTGTTCTATGTACACGTCCAAAGTGCATCCCAATTATCTAATCGTACTTGTTGTTTTCGATCTAAGTAACGTTAAACTAAAAATCATTTGTACCTTGTCGCTGCGAAATTAACCAAATCTAATCAAATCGCGTGTGCTTAGCATATGTACAAACTTCATTAAAAGAAAAAGAAAAAAAAACACGAACAATGAAACATCAATGTAACACTGATAAACAATCCAATGTACCTTACAATATACATAAAACACACACACACACACACACGCACACACACACAGAAACACACAACTATTCACATACACATGTATGTGTTTCATTTCCTTTCTGTGCGTTCTTTGAACTTTGCATCCGTTTCCCCCCTTTTTGCCCAGCGCTAACCACAGCATTCATGTTTTTATACAACAACGAGAAATGCAATTAAACTTACGATACGAATTTTATATAAATATATATATATATATATATATATATTATTATTTTGATAAACATATTTATATACAAGTGTATGCGTTGCCGATGTACACAATGTTCTAATGTAAATTTACACATAGCGTTGTTAACATTTTACAAAAAAAAAATAAGAACTAACTAAGAACTAAATGAAATTTAAAAAGAAATCAATTGAAATTTGTAAAAAAAAAAAGAAGAACTAAAGAAAATTAAATCAAAAGTAATAAAATGTTATGTAAATGGCTTTAAGACAAACGGTGATCAAATGCTGGTTTATAGTTTAGGGCTTAAATGAATGTCTTGCTTTTAGATTTGGTTTGTAAACATTCATTTTTAAGATCTTGGAACGTAAATTTGATTTCCACTTTATTTCATGCAAATAATTGCAAATGTTGTCATTCGATTTATGCTATGCAGTAAACAAATGCAAATGTTTATGTTTACCAGATAGATCGTAGGTAGTCTTAGTGCTACAGGTCAGTTAGTTGGCTGCGCTCTGAGCCGGAAGCTAAACTATTTGTTTATATGGAGCATAGGGTGTGTATATTGAATGCCCAAGCTGGCAAATCAATTGGAACCGAATGAGTGCCAGCCAATTGGCGGCGGCGACACCCGCTGCAAATGTGGATGCAAACAATTGAGCTGTGGCATATTGTACGCCACACCGGTTCCACACCGAGAGCTGCCAAGATCAGCGAGCGTGAGTGATGGTGCTAATCTAATCGGTTGTAACTAAATTGAAATGCCTGCCTTCGCGCCCGACTGATCAACATAGCAATCGCATTGCCCCGGCGCACGCAGCCAGCTCAATTGTCTTTGGCCAGTCGAGCATCAGAGCTGGCACACACAACTAGGGGGGCAGCTTATTTTGGTGACGCTTCATTTGGCATTTGCATAAGTCGCGCTTATCACAGCCATCACGAAGGGGCAACGCGTTGGGTCCAAAAAAAATAAACAAAGCAGCCACATTTGCATCAATCCCATCGCCTGTCACAAAATGAGCTCAAGTTCTGTAAGTAGACAAGATGCTGCGACATCTGTGGCAAGTCGCCCGTTGCGTGCGTCCGGCTCAGCCGATTTGCCTTCGTGTGGGTATTAATTAATAGCAGTGACTAATCTCCAACTGCTTTTCAATTATCATTTTCCAATTTGCTCACCTTTTCAGCCCAAATACATCAAACAACTGAACGCAGCGGAACGTGAAAAGTTTTTCGACTCTTTCGATGTGGTTTTCTGTGATTGCGATGGTTGGTTTTCTAATAATAATTATTATGGAATTCAAAACAGAATCTTCGCTTTAGGCAGACTGCATGCAAGTTTATGGTTTTTCACATTCGTTGAGAACATTTTCTATTTAAAGTTTTCAATCACATTTCCCATTAGTATAGAAAATTGACTTAATCAAGAAAATTCTAAAATCTGTTTTTCTCTGCTTTTCTTTTCTTAACAATATGTCTTTAATTTTTTTTTAGTATTCAACCTAACCTAATATTTAACCTAACCTAGTTATTCAACATAACCTAACTTTATAATTGCAACTGTCTGTTTATCTTTGCTCTTCTTCTCTTTTGCATATGTGCATCATTAGTGATATTTTGGAGGCAGTTTCATTTGCATTTCAAATTTAGTATTCAACCTAACCTAGTTATTCAACATAACCTAACTTTACAATTTCAACTAACTCAGCAGAATGCTGAAGTGACACAAAAGAAAAGGAGAAGGTGGTAAAACTAAAACAGAGTCGCTATTAAAAGCATATTTGCTGCACTAAAAGCACCTATAAATTAGGGGGAACCCCAATAAACTGTTAGGATCTTCGACAGGTGTCGTTTGGTATACGCTGCGTGACTTTATACCCGGCTCGGCGCAGGCCATTGCGGAGCTGCAGCGTCGTGGCAAGCGGCTGACCTTCGTGACCAACAACAGCATCAGCTCCGTGGCGCAGCACATGGAAAAGTTTGCACAGCAGGCGCAGCTGCAGATCGAACAGGTGAGTGTGTTAATGGATAACCAAAGAGCGGAGAATTATGGCAACGCCTCGTCCGAGCAGCAACAGATCGTGCATCCGGCGCAGACCATTTGCGATCATCTGCGTTCCGTTCGCTTCGACGGACTGATACTCTGCCTGGCCACGCCGCCCTTCAGGCAGCTGCTGTTGGATGCGGGTTTCCGGCTGACGCAGGAGGTGAGTTGGCTTCGCTTGGCTGTGACTGATAAAGTTAACTGGGTTTTCCGTTCGGACGGCAGCACGAGGGACTCGTCATCGGAAGCCTGGCGGAGCTGCGCGAGGCCATCTTTGGGGCGGAGCCCGTGCAGGCTGTCGTCATCGATGTGGACTTCAATCTGACTGCCGCCAAGCTGAATCGCGCTCATGTCCAGCTGCAGGATCCCAACTGCTTGTTTTTGGCCGGCGCAGCCGACGCGCTAATACCCTTCGGCCATGGCGACATCATTGGTGAGCCTGCGCTCAGCTTGTCCAGCTTTAAACAGAACTAAAAGAAGCACTTCTTTTTTTTCTTTTTTGGTTATCTTCTCTCAACAAGGACCTGGAGCCTTTATCGATGTCGTCAGCCAGTCGACGGGACGTCGGCCCACGGTGCTGGGCAAGCCGGGCGAGGCACTGCGTCAGCTGCTGCGCCAGCGCCACGCCCACACGCCAGCCAGCCGCGTACTCTTCGTCGGCGACAGCCTGGCCAGCGACATTGGCTTCGCCCGCGCCAGCGGCTACCAAACGCTGCTGGTGTTCACCGGCGGCAGTCGCGCCGCCGACGTCGACAACCTGCCGCCCGGCCACGCCCATCGGCCCGACTACGTGGCCGACTGCCTGGGCGATCTGTGCGAGCAACCAAAGTGAGCAACATTCGCTGCAACTATGTCTATCTTTCCTTTATATTTCACTTTATTGAATTACAACAAATAACGATAATTGCTTAATAATTTATCATTCACTTGGTTAGTAAAGTCTGTCTGTCAAGTGTGAATAGCATAGTAAGCAGAAATTGAAAATTTTCCTATTGTGTAGCTAAAGACTATACAAACATATAAAAAACAATTGAATTAAATGACGTAATTAATTTGATTAGCGCTTTTAGCATTCGCACGAAATACAAAAGAGCCAGAATATTAAATACTAAATGCATGAAATGGCTAAAACACAGCTGGAAAGTTTGTAAGCTATTTATATACTATTTGTTAAGCTTGCGTTAACGATCCCTTGTGCTTATTTTAGGTGCTCCATAGTCCAGTTTAGACATGTGCCTTGGGCGCAATGTCGGCAAACAATTGTATAAAGTCAGCGACGCTGTCGGCATAGTAGTCGGGCAGCTGGTCGGGAGAGTTTTCCGCTTGGAGCTGGTCGAGCGTGCAGCCGCCGCTGAGCACGAGCAGCGTTTGGAAGCCGCACATGCGTCCGAAGCAGATGTCCTGGGCCAGCATGTCGCCGATCATGAGCACGCGCCGGGGCTCGGTCACCTTGTGCTGCTGGATGAGCATGTCGCCCAGTGTTCGGCTGGGCTTGCCCATGACCAACGGCACCCTGCCGCTGGCCTCGATCAGCACGGAGGCAAAGGCGCCGGGCCCGATGATGTTGACGCCCTTTTTCACGGGCAGCAGACGATCCGTGGCGCCGGTGAGCAGCAGACAGTCGGGCCGACTTAAATAGAGATGGGCGCGCAGCATTTTCGCCGAGGTGAGATTAAAGTCCACATCGATGACGACCGCACGCACTGGCAGCTTATCAAATATGTTGCGTGCCAGATCCTCAAAGCTATCGTCGATGAAGTGATTGGGCTGCAAATGAAGATTCCGATTAGATACCGCTGGCAAAACAATTACCTTGTCCGACTCTTGGCCAACTCACGCCATCGAGCAGCTCGTAGCCCGCCTCGCAGAGCACCGCCTTGAACGGCGGCGAGGCGATGATGTAGATGAGGCCTTCAAACTTAATGCTGCGCAGGTAGTAGACGAGCGTCTGGGCCGGGTGCCAGATCTTATGCGGCTGCACTTGCATGTCCAATTTGGTGAATCGTTTCACGGTCTCCGACACGGTGCGCACGCTGTTGTTGGTGACAAAGGTGATCTGCTTGCCGGCCTGCTCCAGGGCTTTGTAGGCCATGCCGGCGTTCGGCACGTCCGTGCCCAGGTTATAGATGACGCCATCGATGTCACTGAACACCAGATCGAAGGAATCCACAAACTGGCGTCGCTGTGCGGCGCTCAGCTGTAAAATATGCTGCGGCTGTCGCATAAAAGCAAATAGAACAAAAGCAAACAATTCGATTAGTTTGCAATAGATGGCGCCAGTTTGCTTACTCTGCTGTTTGCCATGTTGGTGCTGCTCCCGTTCGAGGTTGTCGTTGGAACGTGCGGCAGTCGACTAACGCATCATGAAACTAGAAACTGCCAATTGTAAAACACAGAAGGAAAAAAAAATGATTAACACTTTGCTGCGGTAAGCGAAGACGTTGCCGCCGTCGTTCACTATCAACACAAAACCAATAAATACAAAATATTTCTCGCTATTGCCCTCTGTTGTTGTTGTGACAAACTTCTGTTGCTTATCTCACCACACGCGCAGTCTCTCTCGCTCGCTCTTACACTCTTATTTTCGCAGCTTACTCTCGCTTTTATGCACCCACAACAACATTGTACACGTTTACACATACACTCGCACACACACCACGCACACGCTGCATTACAACAGCAAATATGTGCTTGAAGCGCATTACTCAGCTCTTTAGCTGGAATTGCAACCCGTATAAAAAATTATTTTTTTTATATATCATTCGTGTATAAATATAAACAAAAACAAATCATTGAGTGGCCAGGAAATACTTGCAAACACAACGACAGAAACGTGCTGGCAGATAGCTAATGACTAGAAAACATGTTATTGGCAGTGCTGTTAAGCAAAACTTTAACCGCAACCGTTTGGCGCGCGTTAATGTAACCGATACGACCACAATAGATATTCTTGATTGTAGTTGAGGCATCTGAACAAGTGTCCGACTGGGAGACACCCTGCACCCTGCACCCTGCGAATGGGGGAGTTACACGAAGAATAAAAGAATTATGATCTGAGTAAACTGTACAAGAACATTTAAGCAGACTTTACTTATAACATAATATAATGTAAAGATCCAGGTTAGAACCCGTGTAAGCTAGAGTTAGTAGTGTTAGTAAAAATACATAAATAAAAAACATCATGTAATTGCGCAATGTTATATTTGAAATAGTTGTATAAACATAGGATTAACTAGCATAATAACATAATACACAATATTCGATTGCTTCCGTTTTCCCCTTCTCGTTTTGGTTTCGATACGAATTCTATAAAGTTTACAAGTATAAAGTTTATACCGAAGATAAGTATAAATAACATATAATAGGTAAAACATATGTTTTGGGTTGTTGTTTAACGAAACTGCAACAAAATGTGCTCTTTTTGTATATTATTTTTTCTAACTGTACCAAAAGATAATTAGCTTTATACAATGCACAGTTATAAATAAAGACCACTTGTTCTGGGTTTATTTACAGGGTAAACTGTTATTTATTATTATAATAAGTTTATTTTGTATTACAACTACAATACAATTAATTTGTGTAAATAACTAACAACTAGCCTGACGTATTCCTACAACCAAAAAAAAAAATGGATAAAAAAAAGTGGGTCTGCTTGTGGCCGTTAGAAGAACATGAAACAATGTGAGTGCTTTTTGTAATACTTAACGTATCTATACATACATAATTTATGAGATATAAATATAGAGCAGGTGTAAGTTTAAAGGTATAACATAAATAATAATAGAACAGTTTTAACATCACAAGGCCTTGCGCATTGGTAGAAAGGTTCGTTGGTTAAAGATATATGTGTATATAAATCAAGAACTTTTGTATTAATATTAATAATATCCGTGTTAAAATGGGTGAGTTATTTTGGGTTTTTGTTAATTATTTTGTTGTTGGAATTGAAACATGTGTATAACCACGTTTAACTGATAAATAATAATACGAATACTCTTCATGTTGAATTCAAGAACGAGAACAAACTGTGGCTTGGCTAATCCGCAAGAATGCAGGCATAGGACTTAAAAGTTGACAGAGCGGTCGATGCTAATCCTTTTCCTGCTGCTGCAGCAAAGCCGATATTTCTTGAAACTTGTGTCGATAATCGACGCTGCTCTCACTGATCACCGACATGCTCGACGATGGATCCTGCATTAACATAAATTATTTAAATTCAACCGTTTGACAGCTGTTGCCTTTTAGCACTCACCAGTATATCGCGTGTGGCATCAAAGTCATCCAAATGGCCCAGCAGACTCGTCAGCGAGAAATCGTTGATGTTCTCTTCCAACCAGCGAGCATTGGACGTCGAGTCGCGCAACAAATGCATCGGGCTGACGCTGCCACTGTAAAAGGTTGCAGCTGCGCACCAAATATAAATCATTATTAATAAAGTTGGGATTATTTATAAAGCTACACATAGAATGAAAAGATTAAATTTGACTGAAAGACCAAACGCAGGTTAGAAAGAGTAGACAGATGTTGTCTGTGACGAGGTTGGATCGATAAGTATTCGTGTTTGAGGGTTGCAGAAGTTGCCAGAAGGAATTGTCTTAATTCTCTACTTATTGATTCAATCTTGCACATTGTATAAATAATAGTTAAAGCATAAAAGTAGCTGGACCTTAGAATCTTGATCTTGACCGACTTACTGTTGCTCTCTTCAGGCACATCCTCTGGCAGCGTTGTACTGGTGGCTGGCAATGCATTCGGCTCCTCTGCACAAAAGTCCAAATTTGGCATGTCGAGGCCACCGGCAGCGGCGCCGCTGCTGCTGTTGATGTCATCGTCGTTGTGGCTGCTGCCGGCGTCGCTGCTGGCGCTGATGTGGTGACGCTCGCTGCTGTTAAAGCTGATTTTGGCAATGTCGTCGCTGCTGCTGCTGCTGCTGACGCGTTCGATGGGCTCGAAGCGTCCGTTGTGCAGGTTGCGCAGACTGAGCAGATCATAAGGCTTGGAAACGGACGAAGGCGGCAGAAGGCAACGCTGCACCAGTACCTGACGCGACAATTTCTGGCGCGTAAGCTGCAAGAAAAAACATTTGTAAACAATTTAAAATGTGGCCACATAAGAAACTCGACTTACCTTGGATAACTGACGCACTGGATCAATGAAATTGGCGATGGGCCTGCGGATCGGCAGCATGGGCGTACGGAAAACCACTTCAGTGCCATCTGTAGACGTTGCGTTGCCCATTATGGGCGCTGGCCTGGGCACCACTCTCGTGGGCCCGCTCGGCAGGCTGCTGGGCCGCGGCGTCTTGTTGATCTGATCGCGTTTTCGATCGCAGCTGTGGCCACAACTGCATTGGCGCTTGCGCACACGGTCGCTGAGATTGGCGACGAGCAGCAGGTGCTTTAGCTTATTGCTAACCGTGGCCGAGGCTATGGCCTTAACGCGCTCCACGCTATCACAGTCGTTGGTATTGTAGGGCATCGCTGTTGATGCGGTTGAGGAGGTGGAAGCGGAGGAATTGGTGGAGGGGGAAGCAGGGCAGGATGTGCTAATTGTTGTGTTCACCTCTGTGGAACTACTCGGCGTCGTCAGCTCCGTATCATACCAAAAATACTCGAGCTCTAGTTTGGAATCCTGTCCCAGTACCACATACAAGTCGCCTATGGATATGTCCGCCGAGTTGGATATCGTCCAGCCCTTGCGTATGCGCTTGATCACATCGTCGCTCAGCAGCGGTTTAAAGTTGCGCGCTGCCGCCGCGGCCCTGGCGTTTTTACCGCCGCCGGCGCCGACCTCGCGTTTGGCACGTGTCGGCGTCGGAGCGAGTGGCGGTGTGGGCGCCGCAGTAGCCGCCATAGTGGATGACGCCACAGGTGTCGGAGCGGGCTCCGCAGCGGGAAGTGGAGAAGCTGCTGCTGCAGCAGGCGCCGAAGCGGGTGTCGAAGCTGACGCTGGGGGCGCTGCTGCAGGAACTGTTGGTGCAGGTGTTGTGGGATTGCCAGCGGCGCTGGGCTCAGCTGTTTCGCCGGTGACCTTTACGCCGAGCAGCTCGTTAATCTCCTCGGTTAGCTCATCGCTACTGCCGGTCTCCAGCTTCACGGTAGTGCTGCCCTCCGCCAGCTCGTCCAAGGGCTTCTCCTGCGCCGCATTGGATAGCTTTATTTTCTTTGACTCCGGCGAGCGTTTCTCGGACCCGCTTTCGGTGCGTGCCCGCTTGGCGCTGGCGGCGGCTGCAACCGCCGTGGTGTTCAGCGTCTCGCTGCGCACCTTGACGCCCAGGCGCTCCTCGTAGGCGCTCAGGCAGATATTGACACTGCTTAAATACGCCGTAATGCTGAGCAGCGGGCGATGTATGGTCACGCCGGGCTTGGGAAGAAAGCAAATCGCCGGCTCAGCAATTGGCTCGGGAGCCGCAACGCTGCCGGTTGTGCCGCTGACCAGCGGCAGCTGCTCCTCGGCCAGCCTGGCGTCAGCGCTGCGCCATTTGTACTGAAAGGTTTTGATGAAGCTGTTCAGCTTCTTGTGCAGCGGCACAATGGCGCGTCCGCGCGGATTCTGAGCCAGAGACTGGACGTGCCCAAATGCCTCCATATTGGCGGGACTCACCAGCACCTCAACTTTACTGGGCAACCGAATGTCGTCCAATGTATCTGCATATGTAAATATATATAAACATATATGGTAAGTTGTGCTGCTCAGCTTAACTGGACTCACCATCGAGCCGATTGAGGCGCCGCAGTGCCTTGCAGGAGGGCGTCTTAATCCGTATGTTCTTGCCCTTACAGCGCACGATGATGTGACCCTGGTAGATGAGCTGCTTGAGCTTCATGAAATGCTTGTCGGTCAGAAACTGCAGTTTCCGACGCATTTCGCCATAGTTAACCAGCGTGTACAGCTCCTGAGCGGGCTTTTTTAGCTCTGCATGAGGAGAAACATTGTGAGCTAAATTGAGAAAATTCGAGATTTGTGGGCTGCTTACCATCCGAGTAGCGCACGTATTTGGCAATCTTGTGATATGTTTGATAGTAGTGCTGGCGCACTTGATCCTTGGTTTTGAAGCTATAGTCGCTGTTCGTATTGCGTCGCTTTAGCTTGGTGTTGATGCAGTTGGACACCGCTTCAAAGTCCTTGCCAAACTCGTTGAGCGCATCAAAGAAACAGTTTCGCTCCACATTCGTCCAGGTCGTCTTGTTCGCAGCGCGCATCTGCGATGGCGTCTTTTGACCTCCCTTCTCCTCCTTCTTGTTGTGCTCGCGCTCTGGCGGCGGCGGCGTCATCGGTCGCGTCAAATCGAGCTTCATCTTCTGGATGACACGTGCACTGGCCCGCGTGCCCGGGCAATTCTGTGTGGTCACCGAGCCGAGCAGCTCTTCGGGTTCCGCAGCGTTGGCAACTGCGGCCAGCTTAAAGTGCACATTTTTGTTGACATTGCTTGTGGTTGTGGCTGTGCTCGTTGTTGTGGATGCACTGGATGCGGACGCTTCGGTGACAACAACAGCAGCAACGGCTCCAGCGACTGGAGCAGCAACAGCAGTAGTCGGAGCAGTAGCCCCAGCAGCAGCCGCTGCAGCAGTGACGGTAGCCACGGTATCAGCAGCAACAGCCTCGGTTGTAAACTTGACATGCTTACACATGCCGTTGTTGTTTTCCATTATACGCCACTGGCACTGGCTGCCTTGGTCGCCCCTTCCCCCCAAACAAGCTGTAAAGATTTATTAATTGGGTGACAACTGTTTGTGCACAGATAGCATCACGAATTTCTAAGATATAGGTGGATAAATAGCCAACTTTACGCGACGCTAGCGAAAAAATGGCGCTCGCCAATGGGTCAAATGTTGATTGTTTTGTCGTTCTTTGATGTTGCGTTGTTTTTTGTTGTTATTGTTATTGTTATCTGGACACTGGGTGAGGTGGGTGCATTTCGATGTGCACTTACCTAAAATCCAGAAACTATTTATTTTGTGGTTGCTTCGTTGATTTCTGGGTCTTATTTATCTTCATTGTTTTGCATTTTTAGCAGCGTATTATGTTATGTTAGGACGCGGTTAACTTAATTTGAGCTGTTAACATATTGATAACATTTCTATGTTATTGCGTTGGGCATTTTGCGCTTACATGCTGATTCTGCGCATACGTTGTTGGTTTTGTGTTTAGATACATTTAAATCCAAATATAACAGCTTAAACTACCTGCTTCGGCACTTTAGCATGTAGATGTTTTTAAAATTAAATATATATTGCAGCTTAAGTATTTGCATGTTCTTTACTGGCACCGCAGTGAACAATGTGCAGCGCAACTGCGTATCGCTGTTCGCTTTACAGAGTATCTAACAGTCTGTTACAATTGGCTACTAAAAACCATAATTGATAATGATCCTGTGCTCTCTTACAGATACACATTCCATTAAATTTACAAAATGGCAGACATGAAAACTTTTGCATTCGCTTTGCAAAAGTTAAGAATGAGCAAATAATTTTAAAACGAATTTTTTTTCGTTAGTAAATTACTTGTAACTTACGAAAAACTTATGTTGAATGTACAAAAAGATTTTATGCGACCATCTTTCCCACACCCATTCAAATTTATTGTGTACCGTAACAGAACAGATGATTACGTTTAACAGTTACGTTACAGCAAAGGCTAAGAAGCATTGACCGATAAAGAATCTTTAAGCAAAAATATATTGGTGCATTTTCTCATGAAAAACATATGTTAACCATAAGTATATTGATTTTGTAAAATAAAGTTTAAAATCAATTTTGCTTTCATATTTAAAGGCAACGGTCATGCCTGTGAGTAAAAATCAGCTGACATGAAATATAGGGTACTTCATCAATAGAACCGCAAGATGGCATTAGTAGTTACACCAAGTGCACCCCTGGTACGACCGCGATGCGATGGTGTGGTGAGTTCACTATTTAAAACGTGCAGCCCATTTAAAATGCAACAGCTTAGCTAAATTAATTTTATTTGGCTTAAATAAATACAAAAAAAAGCTTTAAATAATAATAAATTTGTGCATCACAAATAAATACCGATAAATATTAAAATTAACACTACTGCAACGAGTATAGCAATGAGCATTATTTTTTTCTGCAATTAAATAATTAATTAAGACAGCTGCTTTTGCTGTAATCGAATACGGCACTCGACTCACCTTGCGCGCCTTCTTCTGCAGTTCTTGGGCCTTGTCGAGCTCATTTCCGCCCTTCTCGGTGTAAAGGGTGGCCTGATTGGCATGGAACTCCACCCGTTGTATCGTCTCGCTCTGCTCCATGACCAGAGTTTGAATGCGCATAAACAGCGCATGGACGTCCTCAATTGACTTCTCCAGCTTGCGCAGCTCATTGAATCGATCCATCAGATCACGCAGCGTCTGGCGTTCCTTCTCCGTCTCTTGCAGTATCTAAATCAACTTTTTGAAAATTAGCCCCAAGTCGGGTTAAACTGCCGCATGCAACGACTTACATTGTCCACAAAGAGCTTTGTCGTTTTGTTCTCAATCAGCAGCTCAATCTCTTGTTCACTGGCCTCCGAGTTAACTAAAACCATTTGAATTGTAATTTTAATTTGTTGTTTTTTTTTTTAACTTTTCGATTAACTTACTGATTTTTGAATGCATTCGCAGATTCGACTTAACCTTTGTCTCGTAGTTCTGCAAAAAAGTCTCGTTCTTCTGCCACAGATTAATGTACGCCTGGTAGAGCCCATAAAACAAGGTACGCTTCATGCGCGCCTCCAGGCTGTAGTCCGCGTCGGGCGGCAGATTCGCCTTGAACTCCCTGAAGCGGTTCATCAGCTGGTTGCCCAGGCGCAGGTTCTTGTTGTGCAGCTCATCCATTTCGTTCTCTGCAAGAAACAAGCTTAGCGCAGCTCTCCAGCCAATGCAAATGGGCGACGACTGTACCTACCACTAAAGGTGCGCAAATGGATTGTCTGGGTCATGCGGTCCATGGCCTCCAGATTGACGGCGATTTGCGACAGCTGGTACCGAATTTCCGAATACTGCATTTGTATGGAAGAGGAAAGGGATGAAATTGGAATTCTTGATCAACACTTCTACTATATTTGTAAAATGTAGTCTAAAGCAGTTGATCTAAGGTTAAATATGTAAACTTGGTTTACAACTGAAAGACTTTCAAGAATTCGAAATATCTTGCCAAAAAATACGAGGGTTCCATTCCATTCCATTTTCTTCCACACATGTTCCGATTGAGCCACCCTCGCATTTTTTGGTGTATATAGATTATGGTTAATTATACTTTAAAGATATTCGCATTAGTAAACTTATTTTATCCACTTAAGATTAAATCGAAATTATGTTATCAATATGATTTAAATGAATCATCAATTAACCTGGTCTAACCACTAACCGCACCAAAGCCTTGCCGCAATCATTGGTGCATAAATCATCGATTTATAAATACTAAATCAACTCAATTAAATCAAACATGCTAAAATTTTGCTAATCAAATATGTGGGCATAAAGGAGAGCTTTACAAGTAAATTTCATCTCAGTATGTTTCGAATATGCAAAATTGTTTATTTAGCTTTAAAATTACGATTTATGATTATACACTGTGAAAAATAATTATAAAAATGTAAAAATGTTCATTGAAAAGCAAAGATAAGCCAAGGGACGAAAGAAAAGAATTATGTAAACTCAAGGATATAATACTTAAAAATAAATGCATTCTTTATACTCCACAAAAAATAATTTCTTTTCGGACAAATACATAAATGAACGTATATGGCCAGAAATATAAATGCAGATAGTCTGAAATGCAATATCATTTGCATGGTTACAGGGTATTCATATTCAAAATAAATATTTGCTGCGTTGATAGCTGAGTATAAAATTTAGTAAAGATTGTTGTGCATATATTTATTTGCCGGTTCATTCAACCTTTGGGGGTTTTTGTGCGCTTTTCCGAGCTGTTGCTAACAGTTATTTGCAATCAGCTGTTCACATTTGACGCAGGGCGAAAACCCCCACAAAAAATCATACTTGTTGTGCTAAATACTTTAAAGCGTTAAAGGGGCATACTTCTATGTAGATTTGTATTTGCCTGTCTGCGTGTGTATTCAATTTATTAGACGCTGCTGTAAGCCACAAGTTTCGCTTATCACGGGTTCGCGTCGGCGCCGATTGAGTAATGCGCTGCTGCCGCTACTGTCGACGTCGCTGTTAACGTCGTTGATTCATTCGGCAGCAAAAAGCGATAAGTGTTTGGGATCAAATCAATTGGTTTGTCTGTAATTCCCAACAGAGTTAGGCGTGTGTCAAACTTTATTGAAACACTTAAACAAAATTCAAAATGATCACGAAACAGACATAAAAAATTGATTTTGAATTATCACGATCAAAAGTTGAGGTTTTATATTTGATTTTTTTTTTTTATATAAAATCAATCACTCAACAGATGTGTCCGGTTAATAGTTTAACAATTGCTTAAATAATTTAAAAAAAAAATTAAAAAATTGGCAGATTTGAAAAAACCACTTATTGATTTTTATTCATTTCCATTTAATCAGTGTTTACTTTTTTCTTTTTGTTTATTGGTTTATAAACAAACTAACATTACTTTTATCTTATTTGATTTAATATGACTCAAAGTTCTTTTATCTTATGAAAATAAAAATATATTCTTAAGTTTGTTGTGCACAGTCTTGTTGTGGCAGTTCAAATTTACACACACACACACTTACCGGATTCAAAATGGCGTCCACATTAAATCCCGGTTGCGTCATTTTGCTGCGATCCTTGCTGTTATCGTTGTTGTTGTTGCTGCTGGTTCCGCTGCTGCTGTTGTTGTTGTTGTTGTTGTTGCTGCTGCTGTTGCCGTTGCTGAGGGATTCGGTGGTGGCGTTGTAAACGCTAATCAACAGCGAACCGTTCGAGGACGAAGACGTCGAGTTGGCGCTCAGCGAGCGCTGCAAAACAGTTAACAAAATGCTGAAACAGTTAGCGGGCCTGAGAGATCGGTACAAAATTTGAGTGTGTGAGCATCGCTGCTGCAACTCTAGCTGGAACTCTTGTGTTCCTCAATTAGACACTGCTTTTCTCTAGCGACAAGCTGGTTCTCTCACATGCTGTATGTGTATGTGTGTGTGTGCGCGCGCAATGAATAATAAACCGAGTGGGGGCCAGGCCAACAAATGAAAAACTGAACAACTTTGGGCTGTGGGGATAGCCCTGCATGGGCTACTTTATCGGTCTTATCTACGGGCAATCTAGGTGCACACTGATAAACGCCCGCGCTCAGCAATAACAACATGTCTCTCGCTCCACAGCCCATTTGTTTATCTTTAATTTTTGGCGGCCTTTTATGTGATAGATAATTTGCAATTATTTGAGAAAAGTTCTCATTCCGCTCAATAACAAAATGCTGCTTAAAAGATGACTATATTAAAGAATGGAAATGATTAAGAAAAAGTAAAAAATAAACTTTCATACACATGGTTAGCTCGCGTACTTTTTGATCCACTCTATGCGAAGCTTCAGTGTGTTGAAAGGAAATTGTTGTAGTCGGAAATCGGTTTGCACAAAGTATCTATTAGTTTAATGCGGCTGATAAATTTAATCCTTTGACATCTACTTTTAGCAACAAAACTTGAATACATATTTTTTTGTTAGCCGTCAACTCTAATCTGATGTGTTTGTCATGATTGAAGTAAAAGCACTTTATATTGTTTGCAGGATTATCTTACACTTAATTCTGACAGGTCTTTTTCAATGCATATTTATTTTTTTTCCATTTTGCAACACTGTCTTTGGCAAACAATTAGCAGCAGAAGCTAGAATTATTTATCTCGCCCACCCAACGTTCGGATACTTGCGAACTAAGTTAAAAACGTTCGCTTGTTGTGCTAATAACTCACAGCAAAGATAACAAAAACAAAAACAAAAAAAAAAACAATTTACACTTCAACTTACCTGCAAAAGCTCCGGCAGCCTATCTCTGGCCATTGTGATGCTTTCTATGTACGTCCGTGCCTGTGTTGTGTAGTGCCAAAGTTGTTAGTGCTGTAAGAATTTTGTGTTGTTACAGTTAGGCGCTGATTTTGTCAACAATGACGCGCTGCATTTAAGTGTGTACACATTTATTTAGTTTGTTGCTATTGCTTTAGGGCACTTGTCTGAATTGCTTTGGAATAGGATAAATAAATGAATAACTGTTGTCGTTGTATTTTGCTTTGCATAATCGCCGTTGCCCGAGAGCAAATTGCGCTTTGTGCTTTGACTATGCGCCAGCTGCTTGTGTTGTTGTTATTGTTGTTGTTGTTATTGTCGCTGCTGCTGCTGCGCTGCCCTGCTGCAGTTGCGGTCAACTTCTTCTCTTTGCGCGGTCACAGCTGTGCTTTAACTGTGCGTATGCGTTTGCCGCCAACGAGCACTTGCGAGTGAGCGTGACGCGTAACGCGCGCGCGACCGAAAGAGCGAACGACCGAAAAAAAAAGAGAGAGAGCGTAAGCTTGAGCGATATCAAAGCTGATAAGCACCGTGCGCTTATCGGCCTTATATTTGCGGTGCCCTTGTGAATAGGTGTCTGGCTGTGTCTGCGTGTGCGCGTGTGCGCGTGTGGGTGTATAGGTGTATAGGTGTCCTCTTGTTTGTGTGATTAAATGTTGCCTTATCGTACTTATATCACTACATTTGTTTTTGCATTCATATTTGTAATTATGCTTGAGCTTTTATTTGTATTTGCCGTAGCTTTTCGTGACTGCACTTTGTTATTGTTATTTAAGCGAAAAGAAATAGTTTTCAATATATATAATATAATATTTTCTATTCTATTTAATATAATAATTTCTTTTTGTTATTGAGATCTCTTCAAGCCGCACGTCGCCTGCAAACTAAAAGCGCCGGTCGCAAAATGAATTCCAGTCAGAAGCTGTCACTGAGATTTCTTTCAATTTAAAGATTAGCACAATCGCACATATACTTTTATACAGTTACTCACACACAGGCATACATGCACATTTTTTAAATGTACAAGATTGTATTTACGCACATGCGAATAAAGATATGTATTATGTGTTAGTTTGGCCGTTTGTGGCTCTCTGCATTTTTCGGGCTCTGTTCTAGAATTTGAACCGGTTGCGACGCTCTGATGAAAAATGTGTTAATTGCCGCTTTTTAACAAGCAACACTTTTTTTTTTTATATATTCGCTATGCAACAACAACGAAATCAACACCGACGACGCCGTTCAATTGAAGGTAGCGACGTCTACGTCTACGTCTACAGCGGTAAAACGGCAACAACGGCAACGGTTCCAAAAGTCACTTGCGCTAATTAGTTGAACTTTTTTTCCTATTGCTTTTTGACGTTGCTGTTGTTGTTGTTGTTGCTGTTGTTGTTTGTGTTGTTATTGTTGCCTGTGTATTTTTGTTCTTGCGGTTGCAAAACGTTTTTAAGCTTGACGGCGACGCCAGCGGCGACGACATCGTTGCAAACTTATATTTCTCATTCTCGCTCTCGAATTGCCAGTGCAAAGCACACGACGTGGATCGCAATTCACATTTCAATGCATTCCAATTACGACAATGGAACAGTGTGCGGAGCAAATTGATATCGGGTGATAATACATACACACAAACATATGCATACATATACGTATGCGTGTGCACATAGTGTATCTGCATATCAAATATGTACATACGTATATATACAGATGGGTACAAAAAAGTTATACAAGTGCAATTTATTGTCGCTAACAAAAAATGCATCCAATCGGATGAGTACGTAAAAGTGCAAGTATATAATAATTATGTATGTATGTATGTTTATATGTGCATATAAATATTTATATATACAACCTTAAAGGGGAAGGGCAAGAGCGTCTAGTTAAAGCTTCATAAATTCTTCGTATTGTCTATTCTAAAGTACACGGTGTATCGGGAAACCGCAAAAGTGCAATTCGGGAAACCAACTGAATGTATGCTATACGAATACCCTGTGTTTTATGTGCACATATGTTTGTATGTATGTAGAATAGAATTTAAATCAGAATATTTACTTACTTTACACCAGTACACAGGGTATTTTATTATTTCACAGTTTGTTTAACTTAGAAATTAGATCACTTAAAGAAATAAACAGGTCATCTCATAGCTGTGCATACCCAGTTGCATGGGTCAACGTCGAATAAAATTGTCGTCGTGCAATTTAAGCTTCGATTAATCAGCGCTAAGGCAAAGCGACGTTGAACTCCGCCAACCGTTTGATTGAAAGAAAATCTGGCGAGTATTCAACATACAAAAGAACATATTAGTATATGCGGGTATACTTAACAGTGCTCGTATATGCACGTACCGCTCGACATCTATATATAGAGGCGTGACTCAGACAGAACAAGCGGGCAGAACAGCAAAAAAAAACCCTCGTAAAGCTGATCATGATTCAAGCAAAGTGAAAGCTGATTTTCAAGCTGCGCCTGTGCAAAAAAAAACTTATTGCAAAAAGGCTGCAAAATACAAAAGAATCAGAGAGGTAAACAGGCAGAGAGAAAAATTGGAAGAGAAAGAGAGACAAATAAAGAGAATGAAGCTTTAAAAAAAATCCCCATATGTATATTTAGTTATAAATTATATTTTATGTTTGATTGCAGCTTTAAATTATTTAAATTAAATACAATTGATTTGAATTACGAGACAAAAGTTACACAACTCAGAAGAAAACGTTGAGGTATGCTCGAATTGCGCATACCGCTAGTTAGTGTAAAGGCATGCTAGACTAGCTGATACCCTAGCTACGAGGTTATTTAAAGCCAAACACAACTTTAGTCTCAGTTGGGTAAATATGCACTTTAAACCATTTCTAAAGCGACCCGAAGCGTACAGACTCTAAACTAATCCACAAATGTTACTTTAATGCTGCATTTCTTTTTTTTTTTTTTTTTTTTTAATTTGCAGTGCATTGGGATTTCTTTGGGACTTGCATATTGGGGTCTTCAGCAGCAGCTTCAACGCTGACATCTGTTTTATCATGAAATTTTTAGCTTTCATCTATAGCTTCATCGGCTTTGTACGCACGGCAAGTTTTCAAAAATATTTTTATACGCCCTGTGAACAGCCTTTGTTTTTATGTTTGTTGTTCATGTTGATGTTGTTGTTGTTGTTGCTGCTGCTGATGTTGTTATTGTTGTCGGCTCATGCTTTAGCGCAGCTTTGTTTACAATTTATTTTGTCATGTGTCGAAAATTGCAAATTTATGAGTTTTTGATGAGTCTTTTTGTGCTCGTCGCTGGCAACGCTCGCAGTTATTTGCTGGTGTTTGCTTTTATGTGGGTCAGCACACACGCACACATACGCGCGCGCATACACACACACACACACACACGCATAGGCACACGCACCGAGCATGTCCTGGCGCATCCTGGCCGCGTAGCGCGTTCTTTTGACTTTTGATTAAATTCGCACGCGCCAAACTCCAAATGCCACACGGCCAAAAATAGCACAAGCCAAAACAAATGATGGAAAATAGAAAAAATATAATCAAAAAAATAGCAGCAAAAAAGAGTAAAAAAAATGAACGGAAGAGTGCAAAAATTGATAGTTATAAAGGCGCAAAGAAAACATATATATGTATATACATATATATTTTTTTCCTCTAGCTTTTTGGGGACGTGCCACGGCAAATTTATACAAATTGCTTTTAAAGCCTTTAAGGCAACTGCTGTGTGTGTGTGTGTGTGTGAGGGGAAGGGGATCATTGGCTTTGCAGCCTGCACCGGATGTGGCCTAGACGCTAATTTAAATACGCGCCCAAAACTATACCAGCTTTTTTGTTGTTATTGTTGTTGTTGTTGTTGTTGTTGGCACCTCATAAGCAATTTGCATAAAAGTCGCCGACGTTGAACACAAGCAATTGCAAAAACTAATGGTAAACCACAAACACGTCCATTCACACACACACACACACCCACAAACACACACACGTCTGCCCACTCGTGTCGTCTCACTCTAGCACAGGTCATGCCAACCTCATAAGGACGTGAATTATTCATTGTTAATGCTTCAGTTGATGTTTTAATTAAACAGCAGACGTCAAAGGCGACAATAGCGTTTTTCTCTATAATGATGCTGCTGGACCAGGGAAGTGTCAACTGGCGGGGTTCCAGGCGAACGCGGAGGCGTCAACGGCGGCCGAGGTGCTGAGGTGCTAAGGTGCTGAGGTGTTGGCCCGTCCAAGTTCATACATAACAAATTGAGAGAAGTGGAAAATTTAAGCACCTGCTTTTCCTCCCTTTGCCGCTTTCTGCCTCTCTCTTTATTGCTCTTCCCCGTTGGCTGTTTTGCAGCCCACTGAGCGTATACGTAATGTGTGTACGTTTTTTTTTTGTATTTTATAGTACATTCCAAATTAGACGAGGCTGGGAGGTGGAAGTGAAGGAATTGATGTAAATGGGAGTAGGATAGAACAATAGAGACTGAGAAAGAGAATTGAGGAAAGAGAAAAAGGACTGCTTTAACCGTTTATTTGAATGCCAAAAATATATAAAAAGAGAGAATAAAAAACATGGATATGTTTATCTATATCTTGATATCTAGATACATAATCAAAGAAATATAAAAATAAACAAATAATAGACAGAACTATACTGAAGAACAGGGAAAACGAAACACGAATGAAAGAGAGAGATGTATGCCAAAAGATATAGACCCAGTAGAAATTCTGTATAGACCAATACCTAAATCCATGAGAATCGCCAAGAAAGGTGTCTTTGCTTGTTGTTAAGCAGATGTTTACTTCTAACAGATTCAAATGTACGTTTGAAGAGCTTAGCTCATATATGTAGTAAAAATGGCAATCATAAGTGGGGAAGCTTAGTATAAAAAATGAAACTCTTTTGAACGAAAAAAGTTATTATTAAATAAAATAATTTTAAAAAGCATTCGAACTTGCGAATATTAAAGAGTCCGCCGCACGATGCCAGCCAAGCGAAAGGCATAAAAAACAGAGGCAGCCGCAGCGACGACGACGTCGACGTCGACGTCGACGTCGACGGCGATGGCAGCGCCAATTGCCAAGCCGCATTATTTATCGCAGTCGCGTTATTTGGATCGTGATGCTGGGCAAAATAAAGGGGAGGGGAAGGGGGGGGGGTGCAGCAAAACAAAATGGCGCCGCTGCGACATAATGGCGGTCGTCGTCGTCGTCGCTGGCGCAGCGGATGTTTGGCATTTATTGCAAGCGACAATATTTCGCTAGCTGCATCTGCATTGGAGCAGCAGGCCGCGTCCTGCGGGTGTTCGCATCCGTTGCCGGGCGCATAGATGCGTCTCCTGCACGCCATAATGGGAACGATCGGGGGGCAATGTTATGGTGTGGCTGCTGCTGTTGGCTGCAGCTATTTGTTTATAATAAAGCGAGCGAATTTTTCAAAAACACATCGCGACAATGGCGGCAACAGCAACAACAAGCTTAGCGACGGCATCTTCCCAATTCAATTCAATTGAAAGACACTCTGGCAAGCTGGCAACCAGGACGAGGACGAGGACGAGGACGAGGACGAGGACTAGGACGAGGAACAGGACGAGGCAGCTTCACTATGGCAGCTATCTACTTATTTATTTATGCAAACACATAATTTGATATTTCGTTATTTCGTTTGAGCGCCTGGCAATCAGTGAGCGATGATATCCTTTGGCTGTCTTTTGCCTGTCCTTGCCAACCAGCCAACTGGCCCCGGCATCGAATTGATTGCATAAAGCAAACTAAGCCCGCCGCTCGCTCGCTTTTTCTAAACGGCTTAGTTTGTAATCAAGCTGCCGGCCAAGGACACGCATGCCAGCATGTCCTGGCCCAGCTGTAAAACCAAAACATTCGCCTCGTGCCCAGCCAACTTAAACACGCCTCAACTCAACTCAACTCAACTCAATCTTGGCCTCGTGTGGCAACTGCAGCTGCACACAAATCGCCTAAAATCGCCCAAAATCGCTTAAATCTCTCAAGCAAATCGCCTTTAGTCAGTTTTATGGGTATTAAAAATGCTGGCAGCTTTTGGAATTTGTGCTTTTTTCTACAAAATAATTGTTTGTAAAAAGCGACAATTCAATCGGTTCAAAGTCATAAATGAAACTGTTTTTTATATTTTATTTTATTTAATTTTATTTTATTTAAGCAGCCAACTTAAAATGTGTAAGAATTAAAAAAATATCTCATTGTAAAAACATTTTCATTATTATGTTTTTTCTTTAGTGAAATGTGTTTATAAATTCAACAAGAGACCATTTAAAATATATTTAAATTGTAGGCAAATAAAGCGAGTTGAATAATCACTTTAAATATTAAGGGATATAAGGCAGTGGTTTTTTTGCTTGGGACAAACCAGATGCTGTTGGAACAACAAGAAAAAACCGGTTACGTATGAGTATGGAAGTGTAAATACCCTTGCAAATAAATACCTGCACGTTCTGAAAAAGAATTTGTGTTTCCTTTGATGGACAACACAAAAATTCAGATTTGGCTTTTTTCGCATTTTTTAAATTGATTAAAATGAGAATAGACAAGCACTTGTGAATTGTGAGAAAAGCGATTTAAGGTCCTGCATGAAAAGCTGAGTTCAATTGTGAACTTAAAATGAAAGAGAGAAAAATGAAAGCTGTAAAGAATGCAATAGAAAATTATCAGTAAAGTAGTATCATAAAGGATATTTTTCCATTGGCAACTTAGCTCAGAGTTTGTATATAAATGATAATTCAAATGCACAATGGAAGCTGTAATATTGTATGATATTTGTGTTCATAATATTGAATTTATTTATTTATGAACAGTAAGCCGCTTAAAGCTATTACTCGTACCCAATTGGCCAAGTGGGGGCCGTTGCCGGCGCACAAGTCAATAGAAATCGGATTACATTACGTATATTTATTTCCGCTGCTCCTATGCATAAACTATAGCCTACTTTTTGGGGCTGAGTGTGCTAAATCGTTTTCAACTTTCGCAACAATGGACGCTAACTGGAAAATGACTTAATAATCAATACACTTTGTTTTATTTATGTGTAAATAAAACGTTAATCAGCATTATAAACGGTTGTGACGCTGCCATGGGCGCTGCAAAGAGTGCTGAGGGGAAGGGGGGGGGGGGCGTAAAGGTAACGTTCGGCGGGCGATTAACGCTACGGCAGCTACTTAGCGGTAATTGAAGTTTTTGAATAGTAAATAACCGCGCTCGGCCAAAAACCCATTGTGGCTGCCCATTTGCTTTGGGCGACCAGCTCCATTCACTTGATTATTGCTGGCCAAAGCCCTGCAATATATCAGACGCAGTTCTAGCCTGAACAATAACACAAATAGAAATAAAAATATTTGCACAAAACGTTCTTGGCCCGTTTCGCTTATTGTGTGCGGCTCACGTACTCGAACCCCAATAAATATTGATGAGCACACAAACAGAGCATTAAAACGTTGTGCGTAAAACGGGACTTGCCGCAAAACAGGACTTGCCGCTGGCTATCACCTCTGCTCCCCTACCCTCCCCTCCCCCTCCCACCTCTCGCTGCCGCCCACTAATTTGTCTTCCCAGCAACAGTTATGGGCAGTAAAATTTAATAACAATAATAACATCGCCCGGCCTAGAACAAGGGAAGCTTTACTTTATGTGTGTGTGTGTGTGTGGGCGTGGCCAGTGCCGAAGTTTTTTGTAAGAGACCAGGCAAATGCATTAAATATTTACAGCTAAATAATATATATACATATGCCTTAAATAACAAGCTCCTGACACGGTCAGCGAGGTGCGAGCCAAAATTATGCGGCAGAAAAACAAGCAACAAATTATTTAGTTGATTGTAATGAAATTGATGAAAGATAAGTTTTAAAAAGCTAATATAAAGTTAACCATTTAGAGATTTTATTTATATTTATCACTTAGAGATTTCACAGAGAGATTTCAAATAAATGAAATATAAAAAAAATTTATTATTATTATATTTATAATAATCTAAATGGAACTCTTAATCTGTTATTCAAGAAAGTAGCTTGTAAAAACCAAAAGGTTTCATTAAAAGCTAAAAGTATTGAAGCAACCCTCGCTCGTTTGGTCAGTGGCAAGCATTAGTAATTGAATTGAACTGCGGATTTGCCTCACTTCCAGGTTCGTGGACTTCAGTTTATTTCGTTGGTAATTTCTCTAATAGGTTTACACTCAATCTGCGCCACCCACCGGGCCAAGCAGCCCATAAAACGCCTCACAAACGTGGGCGGCGTTTTTATACACTCCACACAAAAGTGACAAAGGGCATATTAGCTAACGTTAAGAAGACATTTGAAACTTTTGTTTGCAGTCTTTGTTAAATAATTGTATTTAAATTAGTCCCATTGTTTATAAATATATTAATGTGCTTAAATTAAATTAAGTGAAATTAAATTAATACAAAAAAATGTATGTATGTATTATGTTCAGTGTGTAAAATGTTTCTTAACAAACTTTTTATTTATAAACTTTAAATTTGATTATGTTGAGGTGACTTTTTAAATTTAAGGCTTTTATCAAACTGTTTACAGAGTGTGCTGCAGTCGGGTACACATCGACCGCAACGTTTATGCCTACTTCCATTTCTTTTTTGCTAGTTGTTGCTTAGTGTTGTGGGCGTGTGTGTGTGTGTGTTGTGTAAGATATTTCTTCATTGACTGCGTGAACGTTAACGTGTATTAAATATTCGCGCATATTTTGCGGAATCCCGCGGATCAAATCAATTAGTCAAATGTCCGCGTGACAATGACAGAAGCAGCGGTGATTAAAATGCGGTGCCCATGGAGGTGGTGGGGGTGGGGGGGGGTGGTTGGGGGCGGGTAGGACTGGCATGTTAATTGCTTGGTGTGCATGCCAAATCAGTGCCGCGTTGACAGCGCCGACAGCAACGGAGCACAAATAATTTCAGTAATTGACCGCGTTGACAATACGGAATGCACACGGGTAGAACACACACACACACCCACACACCCACACACACACACAAAGCTCCCGTTGAGTGGGCCATAACAATGCAACAGGATAAGCCTAATTATGTTGCATGGTGCCAAAGTAGCTGCAACTGGGTTGCGGCATCTCCCCCAGCCGCAGTTGTTCAATGCAATTTGAGATGATTTTGCTGACGCAGCTGCCGCTGCCTGAGTGGGCACAGTAACCAACTGTTAGGGAGTGATACCATCAAGAAGCTCCCATGCGGTTGCGGTAAAGTCAAGCATGCACAAAGAGAACTCAAGTTGAATATATATGTACATATATATATAAATATATATTTATAAAGAGATAACGCTTCATTAGGCAATATAGAGGAGATTACCGAGCCGGATAGCACGCGCCGCGGGCTCAACAACGTAAAGAGCATAGTTAAGGTGTTCGCCGTAGAAGTGAGATTATTTAAAGTGTTTTCGTTGGTAATTAAGCACTCGTTTGTTTAATTGCATTTAACTAAAGCGCTTCTTGCTACGAGAAATTAAGAAACTTACAATTAATTATAGGTAAGAATAGTGTTTATTATGTCGCAACAAATTGTTGTAGCTTTTACTCGTTACTTCTTGTTACAACTCGCTTTTTCTACTACTTCATTACTTGCTGCTTCTACTCATTCATTCGGATCGTTGTTTCTACTTGCTACGTGTATTTGCTGCTTCCATTCGTTGCATTTAAACGTTGCGTAAACTTTATTATAATTTTCGTTGGTTCTACTGGTCGCTTTTACTCGTAGCTTCTACTCGTTATCAGTTCTCGATACTTTTAACTTTTGCCACAACTCGCTGATTCACCTCGTTGCTTCTGCTCCTCTCGTCAATTCGTTGCTTTTACTCGTAGCTTCTTCACGTCTCTTTTATTTATTGCTTCTAGTCGTTGCTCTGACTTGATTCTTCTTCTCCGTGCTTTCCATAGGTTATACTCTTTGCCAATAGTAATATAATTATACTTGTCTCTTTAATTCGTTGCTTTTACTGGTTGCCTCTACTCTATATCTGTATTCGTTGCTTCTACTCGTTGCTTTTATTAGTTGCACTTTCTTTTTACCTCTACTCGTTGATTTTACTTGTTGGGTCTACACGTCGCTTCTACTTGCACTCGTTTTAGATTCTCGATACTTTTATCTATTGCCACTACTCGCTGATTTTACTCGCTGCTTTTACTCGCTGCTTGTACTCACTGCTTCTACTTCTACTTCTCTTATACTCGTTGTTTATGTTTCTGTATACAATTTCTGCTTCTGCTACCGATTGTGTCTTTCATCCTTTGCTTTTCGTTGGTTCCCTTTCCATGTTGCTCTCCCTCCCACACTCTCGTTGCGTCCGTGCCATGCGGTGGCAAGTGTGGACAAATGTTGCACATTAAATGCACCTCGGCACCTGAGGCGGCGTCCAGCGGCCCGCAGCCATCGAGATGTGATGCGTCTGCCGGCTCGGCCATGTGGCTAATTGAACGCAAAATCGCCAAGGCTACTTGTTGGGGCACTTGTGTGCGCAGTTGGCCAACAAATTGATTTGGACAGTTTGCTGCAGCCGGCGCCATTTGCTGCCTCCAATGAGCATTACAGCGTATTAATTCATTAGCGTCGAGTGTTGGCCAAGCCGAACAGACGCAGCGCTAACTAATTAAAACGCTTTGCATTTTGGCCACAAACGTCTTAATGCAGTGTACACTCAATCGCAGCGACTCCAGCAAGTCGGCCTGCCTGTTTCCATGCTTATAATTCAATTAACAGGCGGCAATGCAATTTGTCAAAAGAGTTCTCCGCTTTGTTCATTTGCAGCCACTGGCCATAAATCGCAACGCTAACGTAACACGGCGCATGAGTTATGCACCTGACGCACACACACACACACACACACATACACAAACACACACACATACGCAGACACGCACCCAGTTCTTGCACGTGGCGTCTGATGAGCGACCGCGTCGGCTATTTTTCATGCATTTAACAATAGAGGCGACGATGCTGGCAACCCTCCCACCTGTCCTGTCCGGACAGGATCCATTCACTCAGCCGGTGTCCATTCATTCATCTGTATGGCTGGTTGAAGCCACAGTCCCGCTAAGGGTATTGCGACTTTATGGCCGAGAGCGGCCACAATCGACATTCAGCGCGAGTCTTTCATTCGTTTGATTCCATGTTTCTGTTTTTTTTTTGGGTGTCAATTGTTTCTTTGTCTGTCAAGCTTAGTATATTTGGAAAGAGATTTCAGTTTAGTTGTGATACATGTATTTCATGTATTAGGCATTAAAATATAAAAAGTATTTTTTTTCGGATTTGGCATGGCGTATACTTAATTTTGGTATGGCGTATAAATAATTTATGTATGGACATAAAGGCGAATAGCTCTTGAAATGTTTATTGTTTGATTAACAAATAAGGAAATTATTTTTAATAATTTCTAAGTTTCTATTATTAATATAATTTATAAATTTATATAACACTAATATTTATATTAATTTAACTTCTTCATCAATAGAAATAAGAGAATATAGACTTCGTTTTATACAGTACTTAATGCAATTGTTTGGCTTCCGGTTTTTTTTTTGCGTGTGTCCTTATATTTTTTTTTTGTTTTTTATTGCATTCTGGCTTCTTGGAATTTGCAATTCCAATAGCCCAGGCATTGTCTATTGTTATTTATGCGTTGCCTTGGCGTCGTCGAAGACACAGTCCTAGAACAGCAGGCGAAATTGTCAAAGAGCTGAAGAATGCAATGGAGACAGAGAAAGAAAGGGAGTGGGAGAGGAAGGGGGTGGGGGTGGGGGTGGGAGAGGAAAAACAGTCATAGCTTAATTTAGTTTGCAGCACTAATTGAAACTTGGCTCGGGCCCTTGATAAAGACGCCAGTTGCATGGCCAATGGAATTGGATTGGGGGACAGGACGAAGCAGCAGAGAGGCGGGGCAGGGGCGGGGCAGGTGCCTGGACGTTCATTTCATCTTCACACATGTGACCTTTGCCTGCCGTCGACATTGCTTTTCTTTCTTTTGCCCACTTCTTTCACGTATACCCTGTAAACTATTCAACAAGACAAGCAGGAAACTGCGATCATAATTAAAATATTGATATGTAAAAAAAAAAAACGATATTTCTTAGTGCTTCATTTAGTTATTGTCATGAACATAATTGTTGTTAAATATTATACAGAAAACTAACCCTCTTTAAAAATGCGATAACAGGGCATCATTTAGTCGACCAAATGCTGCGTGTGCCCTCTAATTTATTGTTGTTGTTGTTCTTGTAATATTGCTGCCTATTGTCCTGCATTGCAACAAGGACTACAGAGTTATCAGCGCCTGAAGTTGTTCCCTTCATTTCTTATACTCGTTCACGAAAGTGCAAACGGGTATATTTGGTTTGGCAAGCGTCCCTCATTTCAAGTAGAGACTTGTAGTTAAAACCGTTAGCATTGCTTGCTTTTAAATTTAGTTCAATTTGCTGTAAATAATAACAGAATAATTAAATTCTTTAAATAAAAAAATATAAATTGGGTTGGATCAATCAAACATAACAAACAATTAATGATAAACAGTTTTAAGGATGGCCAACAATTTGTATGGCAACTTAAAAATATATATGTAAAACTAGATTAAGTTGCCACTAAGGTAGCAGAAAACCTGTTTAAATAAATATACAAAATTTAAAAAAAAAAAAATATATATATGTATATATATATATATATATCTTAACTATAGTTTAATATCCTCCTTTAAATATATCCCTGAGTTAATTGCTGTAAGCAAACAATAATTGATAACTTCTTGACTATTTGTAGTTGTTTTACAGACTCTAAACGAGCACTACGCGGTCGGGTATACCCAGCTGCAACGTGCTTATTTGTTTTCTTTCCATTGCTGCGGATTCAACTCTCTCTCTCTCTGTCTCTCTGTCTCTGTGCTGTCATGACGCATACAGCCAGCTATCCGGTCTTGTCTCTGGCTTTTTGATTTCAACAAATGCTTTTCTAATCTGAACTGCCTTTCCCCATTTCCCCGCCCATTTGCCCCCCGCCCGCAACGAGATGCCTGCATATTTCTCATTTCGTTTTGTCGCCTATTTGTCATTGCATTGCCATTGGCCGCAGGCGACATCTACGCACACATGTCAACAACAGTAGCAAACACCAGCAACAGCATCAGCAGCAGCAGCAGCAACAGCAGCAGCAGCAGCTTCATACCGTATGGCCCGAGAAGATGAAGAAAAAGTGGCGAGCAGAAGACAGAGGGCTAGAGAGGGAGAGAAAAAAAAATGAAAGAGAGAGGGAGAGAGGGGAAGGGAGGGTTTAAGCCAAATGCTTGGAGGCATTTTCAACGGTTTGCTGCAGCTAAGACGCATTTAATGGCTTGGCCATGGCCAGATTCAATGCTCGTGGATACAGATGCCAACTTCTGAGCATTAAGTGTTGCCCAGTTATGTGGCTCAAAGCAACAACAGCAGCTGGAGCAGCCACTTGGCAAACTTCAAGTGTCCTTTTGTCTGCTAAGTGTTGGTTACTTTGCAGGGCAACGCAAATTTCCAACGAAAAGTAGTTGCTTTTGGGCCCATATGCATGACAAAGGTCAACTTGAAAGGCGATCCTTTTTGCAAAAGGATAACTGCCAACTTCATATTCGTAGCTCACCTCATGTTAAAGCTGATTAGTAAACATTTGGATTGGACATATGCCCAAAGATACACAAATACATTAATAGCATTGACAAAAACAGGTTCAAAAGGCAACAAAGAAACATTAAAATAAAAGTTATGATTAAATTATCTGATATTTGTATAACCTAACAAGTTAACTAGAATCTGACTTCAAATCCAAGGCTACATTTCATTATGTAAGTTAACGAGATACCAACTTTTTTTGTTTATATGTATATTGGGTATGATGATACTTGGTTCAGTTTGTTTGGATTATCTTTAAAGACATAGAATTCAGTTGAACCAGAAGTATTTTCTTTATGTTAAATTATAAAGATTTTGCTAATATGCTTAAAGGCCGAGATAGGCTCAAAGACAAATAAATGAGATGTCAAAGCAAACTAATTTCTGGTCATATTTATAAATAAATTTACAGGCGCCTTTAATCAAGTTATAGCAAATTTATTTTTAAATAATATTGACAATTATTGTTCTATGAAAAGGATCTTGGGCAAAGCGAACCCTTGTTAAATGTAGTTTTAATGCCGAAGACACTTTACTGCTTTTAAAAATAGTTCAAACTATGCCCAAAAAGTTGCCCCAAGCTGGGCTAAGTGGAAACATCGTTAATGCCTTTCCATCCACTTTCAGTGCCCCGAAAACCCATCGATAAAATGCAACAAAAAAGTGTGTCAGCCTAATGAGTGGAGTGCCGCTTGAAGAGAGGACACTTTTTCGGACAAGAGCCAACAAACTGCCGCAGGACGCGTATGTCTAAAAAAAAAAACAAAAACAAAAAAAAAAGGGACAAGTCAACCAAACCGTACGCTGCTGCTGCCAAGTGAAAGTATCGAGTGGCCGTGCGATTTTCTGTTTTGGTCCTGGTCCTGCTGCTGGTTGCTGGAAAAGGTCACGCGACCGGAGTGACGACCGCAAAATATTACCAGACGTCCATAAAAAAAAAAAAAATAAAGAAAGAAAAACACAAATATGGTTGCTTTGGTCGGGAGTGCTCGACTAGCAAATACAAACAGTTTAATCCCCTTTCACACTTTACTCACTAGCTGCACTAAAAACAAAATGGCCTTGATAACTTGTTAAGTAAGCGCTTAAGTTTTATGCACAGTTCGCAACGGAAATTATTTATCTGGATTTTAGTAAAGTATTACTTAAACAATAGACTAAGTTCAATTGAAGTTGGCTTATAAAATGAATTGAAGTTGTTTTAAAAACTAAATCCTGTTAATAAGAAAAGAAAAGAAGAATAATAAAAGATAGCTTAAAGCGATCCATTAAAAATAAAAAATAAATAAATAATAACAAAAAAGAAAAATATTTAATTTCTGTGTCTTTTTAACTCTGAGATATACTCAAAAACCCATCTGTTAATATGAATATTGATTTATGTTTTTTAGCAGAAAAGTTCTCCTCTATAACTTTTGTAATTGCCTAGATCATATGCGTTCATCATCGATCAAGAATATATTTTATTGGGGGTCCCTTTTCTGCCTGTTACCTACAGTTCCACATAGCAAATATGCTCTCCTTTAATAGTTTTGGAGAGTGGGGCTAGCTGAATATTGGTTAGTGGCTCGCTGGTGGCTGGGGTCAGTGTTGGGTTCAGTGGGGTCAGTTGTGTTGCCGCTGTTTGGAGTCCGGACAGAAGTTATGTACGCTGGGCAACATACACGTATTTTATTTGGTTTTATTGATTTTATAAAAAGTCTGTGTCTACTGCTTTGGACCTGGCCTAAACCACTTGAACTCGACTTGAAGCGCTTGGCTTTTAATTTCAATTTGACAAGCTCTTGGCACTGTTGTCGTTCCCAGTGTCATTGTCCCGTATAAGTGTGTGTGTGTGTGTGGTTGTGTGTGTGTGTGTGTGCTGGGGTCACCCCAAAAAACACGAACAGCCCGAAACGTAACTGGAATTTTATAATAACTCACGGCATTTGATGACGACTTTTGGTTTTTCCCATACTTCTACACAAGTCTATGCGGTCTGTTCACTCTGCTATGCGTGTGTGTGTGTGTGTGCGTGTGTGTGTGAGCGTTTTCTTGCCAGGAAGCAACATCATGTACGTGCGCTTAAATCTTCGATAACTTTCGTGTTTGTACGTGACTAAAATGCAATGCACCCACAGAGACAACGAAGGTAGATCTGAATTCGGTTCTCGGCCCAGCAAATAGAATAAGAGAAACTATAGCAACTGTATTGTATATGTGTGTGTGTGTGTGCGCCTGTGTGGCGAACAAACCCAACCTCTGACCCAGTCAGTCTGGTCAGCGACCGCCTACGGCTCTTTTAAAGTTCCATGGCCCCGAATTTCAGCTGAGTTCGTTTTAGGCGCCTTTAAATGCCTTTAAATTAAGTGCGAAATGGCGGGCGGCAATCATCAAACATTGATTTTAAGTTCGGCATCCGGTTTAGTTTGAGCTTACAGTTCAATACATTTTCGAATTGCCATCTTATTAATTTAGAGCAAGCACAATGGAAGTGAGAAAATATTTATTTTCATTTTAAATTAAGTTCTTTTTCATTCTAAACAACTTTATTCCCTAATCCAAAACTAAAAATCTGTTCAATTAAGATCAAATATTAAAGCTTAAATTGGCGTAAGCTGTTTGGATTTTAATTTCAATTTGACAAACTCTTGTCAACTAGCTTTAAGTTAGCTTAAGTTGAAAGCAGCTTTAAGTTTTCGACGGGATTATTTTAGAGTTGAAACTTTCTGTTAATATCATTGTTTGCTTGAATCGATATTGACTCGGCACCCATTTATATTTAAACGGGTTGAGTGGCATTTGAAATTTTTGCCAATCGAGCAAATCGCTGAGTTTTGCAATTATTCATGCAAAAAGTTTGATGTGCTCGGCGCGGGTGTTGAGTTCAGGTCGTTGTGGGTCTTTTTTCTTTTTTGCAATTAAATCCAATGTCGCTGGTGCAAGGTGTTATTTATCTATTTTCTGTCGCGTTTGCAGATATTCACAGTTCTCATTTATATCGATTGCTACGATGAATTAGGTGCTTTACTCGGCTTTGCCCAGAACAAAAGTGGTTTCTATTCAAGTTTCAAGTTAAACATAAGTTAAGTAACGTATATAATATATTAAAAACTATGAGAAGTAAAGCTTTCAGAATCTATTTTAAAGTAATTAGCTAATAAATAAATATGTTGTTTTCAAGAGCTTATCACGTATTGTTGGAATCATTTTATTAAAGCTTTTGTACTAAAACTTTTAATCCGTTCTCAATCGTTTTTTTTCTATCACATTAAAAACTTTTATAATAGAAATTTCTATGTCTTAATGTCACGACTTTTTTCAAAAGGTTGAACACATCTATTTATTACTCCTAATCGCTTTCTAAGAGATTACTGAACTCTTAATAATTCTTTTGCAAACATAAAAATTATTATAATAATGATGTTTAGATATTTAAGCTAATATTTTTTTTTATATTATAATTATTGTAAAAAAACTGAATGCGTTTTGGGCTTAAACTCAAGATGATTTTTAAAAAGAATTACGTATACGTAATACGCGCATACTTAATTATGTTATTAGTACTTAATTTCCATTGATAATATTGGAAACGAATGTTATATGAAACAAATAAGTTGTATGCCTTAGTTTTTCTCGACTTACAACGAACTTAACATCAATATCTTAAGAAGAAAATGACAGCTTCGAACGTTGGTCCATTTTGGGCTGTCCAAAGGCTGCCGAGAAATAAAGTATACATTGCAAAGATTTCTCAGGGGCCATGCTGGCACTTAGTGTTAGTGTTCGTGTTATTGCTCCGCCCGAGAGCAGCGTCTGGCGCTTAATCATTTATATCGACACCAGGCTGGCGAGCTAGCCTGACAAAGTGTTTTTGGGCTGGCAGCGCCAATCGAACGCAACTCAATCAACGGCGAAGCCGGCGACGCGGCCCCAAGTGGTTACACTGTGCTCCGTTGTGCCAAGCAAAGCCTACAAATGCCACTTGTTCCTGTCTGGCCAAGTCTGACTCTGTGTGTGTGTGTTTGTGTGTGTGTGCTGCATAGTTTGGCACAACTTTCAATAGTTTGGGGAATTCGCAAAGAACGTTTTATGCCATTAGATAGACAGCCAAAGCTGACGAAATAGACGACAAGCTGTGGGGCAAGTGGCAAGTGGCAAATGGCTGGTGGGAGCAGCATGCCTGGGGGCGCCCCAAAAGAAACCGCGTGTTAATGTTAATGCTGTTAATGTTAACTTTGAGCTTGTAATGTATGTTTGATAAGTTCATTTTCGCATTTAGCACCTAACGCTAGCCAAACTGTAGCGGTAAACGGTTAACGGGCACGAAACCGTTGCGGCTCAATGCGATTATCATCAGTCGAGGCCAACTGGCAATCCAACCAATCGCTGGGCAAAAGATATTCCCAGTACAACATGGCCACTAAAACGCTTTGCGGCTCAGGGTCGCCTCCACTTAAACGCTCATCATTGGCCTGGTCATCGATCAAATCATTTACTTTTCGGGCCCTGCCAGACCTTTTGATGGCTCGCAAGTAGTTTTCCAGCAAGCAAAGCGAAAGCTTTCCCCAAGGCCCAAGGAAACTATTTGGTTATTATCCTTGTTTTTGCCAGTAAATGCTATATTCAAATGTTTGCAATTGCTGATAACAAAAATTTAAGCTGAGTCAATTACAAGTATTCCAGGCTTAGTTATTTTGACCTAATCGATTTATTTTTTTTAAATGTGTTAATTTATGTAAATATGTTTTTAGGTTGAAAAGGTTGAATTTGTTGAAAATTGTATTTAAAAACAAAATCTGTAACAGCATCAAAAAAGCCATTTTAAACTAAACACTTTTAGAGATTATGAAAGGATTAAGTAGTAGCTGTATTTTAATTGAATAATTTAGTTGGTTTTAATTGCTTACTTTTGAATTTACATGGAACAAACACGTGACTAACGCACGCTGAAGTTCAACTAGAATTCTTAAAGTTTTCTTTAATGGGAAACTTTTGGGTTTTCCTTAAATTGGTTGAAAAACTGCGATATATGAAATGTTGCTTTATTATTATTTAATTAATTTTGAAAATTGAACAATTTGGCAACTGGCGCTTGGCGCTGCTGATGTAAGCAGGACTCCGCAGGACTCGAGTGAAGTGGACGCGATTGTGAGCCACAAGTCGGTTGACTTTGGTTTTGAAGCCGCCACTGGCAGCGTATCCCAAGTGGTTGGCAACGCTGCTCGCTGCTCGCTGCTTGTTATCCTTTTGGTGGCGAACGCTTGCTTGTAATCAATGATATTACTTTTCAGTTCAAGGCAGCCAATAGTGCTCCGAAATTAAATTATTGTTGGCCCGGGCAGCAAGGAGGAGCTCTTGGTCGATAGCGTGCTCTTAACGTTTGCTAATGAAGTGTTGCCAAAACGTAGATGGGATTTGAATTGGGTTTTTTGGCTGCTGCTGCTGACATTTTTCACTTGTTTTGCTTGCTTTTTTTTTTATTTCATTTTATCTGCTTTCTACATTTTTTTTTCGTTCTTTGGCTGGGTGTTGCATACATTTGCGCTTAATGGCTTTTGGGAATTCCAATGACGGTTATAGCCAGCAACCGGCAGCCATCAAGCAGGCAAGAGCCAACCAGCAAACAGCCAGCTTCAGATTGGAGCACTCGTCGCGGCGCTTCCTCGGGGAAATTTGCTTTTGAAAACTTGGCTGCTTTGCCGACTGTCTGGCCAAAGACACTTAAAGTGGATTGCACAAAGCGAACCGAACCGAACCGAACCGAACCACCCCGAACCAGTTACTGGCAAAAAAAAAAAGGATATCAACTCTGGGTGGACAATGGCCACTGCCTTGTTGATGGATGTGTCTCGCTTAAGTTAACACAATTTATGATCTATTGCTGGCGAACATGATTTACACGATTTGAATTAAGCATTGAAAGAGCATTCGAAACCATTGCCAATAAATGTTGTTTATTAAAAAAAAAACAATTTTTTATTGATTATTAAAAGCAAAACTATCTGCTCTAATTTTTTGTTTGTTTCTATTAATTTTTTTCAATATTTAAAATCATTTGTTTTTAAATAATTGTACATAGAGTGTTTATAATTAGCTAGAGTATTTTTACCTCGGCTTTGGCTTTGCCAGTTTTCTTACTGTTGAATGAGCTTGGCTGCTGCTGCTGCTGCTGCTGCTGCATAAACCGCATTAAGTATTTATAGAGATTCAATTAATTTTAGCGCGCTTGGCCGCACTTTTTCTGTGTCAAAGCTTGAGATTGTTTTTCTGTTTGGGCGTCATAAATTCAATGAATATGAACAAATATTTGCATAAGCTGCGTTTTCTGTACACAATTTAATAAATTTAATTAATGGTTTTGTTTTGAAAAACAATTACCTGCAACTTAATAAACTGTCAACACTTAACTTTTTTTTTTTAACATTGCAGAGTTGACAATATTTTGTTCACGCGAAGTTGGCAGCACCTGACGCACAATTGCCGCCGCCAAATGGGCAGCACTTTTTGAATATGTGACGTGTGTGTGTGTGTGTGTGCGATGCCATTAAATCAAATTAAGTTAATTTGCCGCATGGCGCACACAATAATGTCATCAGTGGCCCAGGAGTCCGGACACGGAACAGGACGAACGGCAGTCCCGACGAGCTGGGAACCAGATGCAGTGGAGTGTATGCATGTCTGAGTACTGCTAATAAGCGTCATCGATGCATTGATGCATGCCAATTAGCAGCGCACTGCGAGGCCATCGACTGGTTGGTTTGGTGGGTCGTTGGGTCGTTGGGTCGATGGGTCGTTGGGGGCTGGCTACAATGCATCTTTGCCAAGTGCAGCAAAAACTGCACGCTGCATTAATTTCAACTGTCAGTTGTCAGTTGGCGGCAATAGCAACTGCAACAGCAGCAAACGTGCTAGGTTATCCTTGCCACATCGGTGCCTGGAGGCAGCCAGTCAATCATCCTGATGGCGAATGATGGCAATTGCCAATGCGGATAAGCAGCAGCAACAATGTCACAATTACAGCAATGTGCTGAGCACAGCAGCAACAATCGCTGCTGCAGCTGCTGTTGCAGTTAATCAGCAGCTAACTGCCAATACAAATTCAGCAGCTATTTTAATTAATAATCTTAATGAGAAATGTTCATGAGCAAACTCATTGTGCATTCAATCATAGATTTTTTTTTTTTAATAACAAACTAAACTTACTAATATATACTTGGTAATTTTTACAATTAACTTATGTTTTTTTTTCAATTGCTTGTTCGAATAAACTAATAAACAAAAAAAGTCGGAATTTAACTTGTAAATAAAATGTAAGTAGGGATAGGAAAATATTTTAAATATCTACTTACACAGTTTCAACTAAAAAGTTATTCAATGAAAATTAAAATGAAAAAAAAAAAATTTTAAAAAAACTTGTCTTTTTTATATGTATACTGTATTCAAGTTAAATTGATATTTTATAATTTTAGTGGCTACTTTAGTTTGTTTAGTTGGTGGAACTCACATTTCTGCATAGAAAAAACATCGTCAATAAAATATTAAGTATTATAATAACAGAATAATTATACAATTTCCAAGAGACTTCTTCGATTCTATAAGGATTAACTTTAGAACTTAACATTTGTATAAGAAATAATTTGTCATATATATGTAAGTATGTATAAAGTCTGAATAGATAGTATACCTGGATAACTATCCTCAATCTGATCAGATGTTTGAACTTACTTCTAAAAATATAATAAAATAATAAAATACTTCTTTTAGAATATTGTATTAGTCATATATTAATTTAAATATCCTTCAACGCAAAACTTTCTTTTGTCCTTTTGTCCTTAATAAGCTTGTGTGTATGCTGTAAGTTTTTGAACAAGGCCTGATTAAAACGAGCTCATTTAAATAAAAATAAAACTTACATGGGGCCCTCGAGTGCGAGTCGAGAGTTGTTTAGAGTATGTCTGTAATTTAGACGGGTTAACGCATATTTGATTAGTTTGTCAGTCGTGTTCTTATTTTTGTTGTTACCCTTCTCTATTCTCCCTTTGACAAGCCTTGTCTTTGTGCTTACACTTAGCGTTGGATTTTCTTTTACGTTTTTTTTTCCACAGCTACTTTTGCTACTAGGGAGGAGATTGTGTTTGCATTTTCTAAGAATACGCCTTGGAGGATGTTGGCAAGGGGGAAGGGGGAAGGGGGGGGGGAGCTGACTTTGCGTCGTCATCAGGTCGAGTGGCAGCATTTAATGAGGTGCAAATGAGCTTGTCCTGGCAACAACAATGCAAAGGAGCGGCTGCTAGGATGCGAGGGTAGTCGCAACACTTAAAAAGGAAATCAGCCTGGCAGGAGTAGGCCAAGTGGCAGTCGCCAAGATGAGCTAGGACGCTGCAGGACGAGTGTGTGGCAAGTGTTGATGCCGTTTTACGTTTCACGTTTTACATTTTACATTTTACGTTTGTCAGTTGCTAATTTCTTCAGTAGCTTTACTTTGCTTTCTTGTCCGTCCGTTAGTCCCTCTGTATGTATATATATATATATATATTTTACATATCTCGCAAGGAAATTACCATAGACAGACACAGTCACTGGCGAGGCACGTAGACGCGGCTGCACCCACTTAACATGATAAGCGACAAGACACCTAACATGTTCAACACGACACCTTCACGACACAGCGCCACATGTGGCAGCAACTCTCTCTCTGGCTATGTGTGTGTGTGTGTGTGGCAACCACTACAAGAGCGCCTGCAGCAGCATCTCATGTCGCAGCACAAGCTGCTCCTGTGGCTCGTCCTGTCGCGCTTCATGTCTTTGTCGTTTCGGTTTTGCGGCACCAACTCCGGCTCCGTTTGCCGCCGCATATCTTGCCGTTATATTAAGCAAGTGCGTATACGTGTGTGGCATAAGTTGCCACGACATTTACACTCAATTTCGACAGACCAACGCCCCCCACGAGCTTTTGGCTTCTGCTTGTTTTACATGCCTCGTAAGACACACAAATGATTTTCTATTGGCCAAATAATTCATAAAATAGTTATTCTTTTTATTTTTTTTATTTTGTTATTTTGTTATTTTATTTGTTTCGTTTTTGCATAAAACGTTGCATTGTTTGAGTGCTTGGCAAAAGTCGAGCGTAAGCTTCTTAAATCATTTGAGGCACAAACAATATGGCAACAATGTCTACACTCAGCATAAAAATCATTTTGATTTCTATGAGTAAAGCAACGTGAAAACAATATCCATAGCTTATAAAAAATGCATGCGAAAGCTTGTTTTTTTTTCTATCGTCAGAATTTCAATACGAATTTGTTGCTTTTGAAATATATGTGCAGCAATTGCCTTTAAATAAATAAAATGTTTATTTGCATAAGTAGCGTTTAATTGTTCGATCGAAGTTTTAAATGTTTAAAAATGAATTTCATGCGTCAAGAATCGTACAAAGAAATACATTTGAAATTAGTTATATGTGAAATAAAAAAAGCTTGTTTATCAATTGTTGAGATTGAGAAAATGCTATACGGAAATTCTTTTGGTCATTTCACTTCCTTACATCAGAATTTAATCAGCTACATTTTCATCTTTTCTTCAGTGTAAACTTCAATGTGCGTCTGTTTATTGTTTAAATTTATTGCTATTGCTAATTTATGTTTGTGCAGATTGTATGGCTGTTATTTATTTGCATTAATTTTCTATCTGCAATTCAATTGAAAATTCCTTCTATAGTTTCTGATAATTATTTCACAAAAGCCAACAGCATTATGGCCATTGTTTCTGACCAACTTTTGTTCTATTCGAGTTCTATTTGCGATAATATTCCATTTGGTATCTTAGTTTAGGTTTTGTTTTTTGCTGCCAAACAAGTTTCACATAAGCTTGTAATTTCTTGTTAATAAATTAAATTTGTTTGTTTGCAGTTTTATTATTTGGTAACTAAAAACATGAACAAAATTTAATCTGCTTAAGTACAAAAGAATGCTTTGATGCCGTGAAAAATGATTGCAGTAAAACAACAATTTTGTTTTAAACATTATTTAGACTTTATACCTAAAATGCGAAAAACAAAACTTTTCTTGTGTACTAACAAGTTTTTTTGTGTTTAAACTTAACTTATTTTGGCAAATAACATTTTTGAAATTTTTATTACCAGCCGAAAAGTAAAGTTTTTTTGTTTAGAATTTGATTGTTTATTTGATTTTTTTTGGTAAATGTAATAAGTTCTCATTGTCAACTTTGAATCATTTCAAAGAAAAAAAAGAGTGGCGAAAATATTTTATAAAAAACATTTTGAAAATCAGAAATCACATAATTTAAACAAAAATTGCTGTCCGTATAGGGTATCTGCCGTTTGAGAAAGCTGCTTGTAAATGTTGTCGACTTAAACTGCCGGCCCTTAAGTATTTTTTGCTTGAACGTCTGCTTTAAACTTCTGTTCAATATATTTATACATATTTGATTGAAATGTAACCAAAGGAAGGAATCGCAGCTGCATTGTTCGCATTGGAAGCATTCTTAAATTTATTTGGGTGTTTGTTCGAGTGCATATGTGCAGAACATAGAGTATTGAGTATTGGGTAGAAAACCACTTGCAGGACAATGCCTGATAATAAGATTTGCAATGTGAACTAATGGCCAAACAATAAATAATAAAAGAGGGGGTGGGGGGGCAGAAAAAATGGCTGGCGAGGCAGAATTTCTATGCAAGACAATTCTTTTAATTGTTTTCAAAGTTTACTTATTTTGTGTGATTGTTTGCCAGCTGCGCTGGGACCATAAATCCAACGGAACCAATATGAGGCATGTGGCATGACCGACCGCAAAACGACGATTGCATGCAACAATCGCGCAACTGTTGCCATGTTTCTCTTCCTCTTCCTCTTCCACTTCCTCTTTATATGTATATCTATTTTTTTTTCATTACACTCATGTCCAGTATTTTTAATACACTTTTGTGGAAGCCAGCTACAGAAAAAAAAAATAACAAAATAAAAAGTACAAAAAACGTTGCCGTTGAATTTGTTATACCCTGTCGCAAGAGTTGTATGGGGTGGTTAAGGCCACACAATGTTAATTATTAATTATTATATATTTTTATTAATTATTACAATTATTTGTTTACACACATTTAAGTAGCTTTGTGTTTATTTTTTTTTTTAATTAATAACTAAATTGTTTTCTCTATTTGTTTTTCGAGCGTGAAAAGATTGTTACTTATTGTTAAGGCTATTTTAAGCTTAAAAAAATAACTAAATTTAAAGAGACTGAGTTAGTGAAAACAACAGATGAATGCGGGATACCCTTTTATGTCAAAGCAAATGCAGAAGAAGAAGACTTTTTGTGGGACAATTTCGCTTTGCAATTTGAAATTGCATTGTGTGTGAATGTGGGAGTGTGGGGAGTTATTTAGGCAATGACTCGGAATGAACACCTTTAAGCCGCTTTGTAAATTGCAATGGTCAAAATCAGAGGCAACAGTGGCCAACAACGTCACGTCACGTTGTTCACGTTGTTCACGTTCTCGTTTCTCGTGGGGGGGGGGGGGGGGGGGGGGGGGGGGGGGGGGGGGGGGGGGGGGGGGGGGGGGGGGGGGGGGGGGGGGGGGGGGGGGGGGTGTTTGTGAGTTGGCCGCGGCATGAGGTTAGCACGGCTGCAGTCCGTTCGCAATCAATATGCAATGACAATACTGTTGCCTATTGTCTATCCCAGCTTTTGATTCGTTTCGCTTTTGTCAATTTCCACGGTTTGACCCATCTCTCCCCCTCCCCCAACCCACACCAAGCAATGGCCATTTCCCTTTGCCTGGCTGTTGTTTGATTTCATTGCTCGGTTTGTTTGTTTGCTTGCTCCTTGCTGCCCGTTCACTGGCTGCCCACAGCAGCGGCCAAATCACATTTGACTTGGCATTTTAATGACGTTGACAAACAGGATTTGCACTGTCGCCGCTCGTAAGCCCAGCCACAGCTGGCTAAAAAGCTAAATGAACACTTTTCTGCTGCATTTTCATATCTCTGCTGCTCTCGAAAATCGCTTAAGTCGGTGTGTAAACAAAATTGAATTTCATTTCATTGCGGAGCACAAAAAAAAAACCAATATTGTTGCATTTTGTAGAACTCTTATTTGATTAGTTTACCTTGTTTATGTTTTATGCAAAATATTAACCTAGTGACGAAAGCATATTCGAGCACCAACAATTTGTGATAATATGATAATGATTGCATATTATATATATATATTTGTTTTATTATTGGCCACAATATTTTATCTAATTTGTATGTAAAAAATATTAAACTTTTTTCTGTTTAGCTAACAAAAAATCATTTTATAGCTGCGTAAGTTGATCTGATCAAAAGATCGTTGCAGTTTATTAATTTTAGTCTTCTTTATAGACTATCGTGCATAGTGATTAAAGGGTTTCCCTGAGTAATCACAAAGGTATTCCTTATGGCATTTCGCATGAAGGGTATTCCCTAAGCGTGCAACACTGAAAGTATTTCATTTGTGTTTAAATTAAATCAATTTAATCTTCATCATCATCATTCAATAAGTTGTTCAAATAAAATTATGTATCATTTTTATGGATTCTTTTATATATATATATATATAATATTTCCATATTAGTTTTATTTATGTTTAATAAATTAAATGTTAGCCTTAATGCTTTCTCTAACCGCTTTAGTTTGGATTGAGTTTGGCCACCATTTGAAAACAGGCAGTTTCCTTTTTATTTTATGGCATTTTCCTGTTTTCCCTTATGCCCTTCTCGCGATGAGAAAAATTGAAATCGTTAAATATTAAATATACCATTGGATAACTTTAATTTGTCGCCAGCTTATTTAAAGCGTTCGTTCCAAGTGAAAAATACAGTTTCAGAACAGAAATAAATACTTTTAATTTCTTACGCATTTTTTTGTTGTTTATTTTTAGTCTTTGTTAAAGCGCAAATCGTTTTGCTCTTTTGTGTAGTCTAAATATTTGTGCAAATTATTTTGTAATGGAAAATCAAATTGCAACAAATTCGCACACAATTGCAACAAAATGGGCAAAAACCAAATAAAATGAATGGCATCAAGAAAGCGGCAAATGCGCTGCTTCGATTTGCAGTTGGCACCGTTGATGCCACCCGCTGTGGCAACATGCACCGCAACACTCGACAGCTGTTGTTGCAATTGAGCTTTTGGGGGCGCCCCTCGACGAGTAGCTGCGGCAACAATGTTGTCGCATTTGTAACTGTCTTGCAGTCGACCAGGTTCTAGAAACAATGCCAAAAACAACAACAACAACAACAACAGCAGCAACAACAACAACAACAACAGGACGAACGATGCTCGTAAGACAAAGGCCACAAGTGTTCAGGCCAACGCAGGATGCAGCAGCAGCTGCAAGGGTGGGGCCAGAGGTAGGGGGATGGGGGGATGGATTTAAGGGTTGTCACTTTGTGGCAGGGGCTTCAACCTAGCACATGCAGCAAGTTAAAGAATTCCAATCAGCAAGGCTATTGTTCTTGAGACATTTGCTGAAAATTGAAGATAATTGAAGTGTGAAGCGTAGAGCGGAAGTGCAGCAGTCAGCAACAGCTCAGCCTGTGGCAAGGACACTGCAGCCCGACAGTCCATTCTTAAATGTCTCTGTCTTCGTCCTGCCGATTGCTGTCCGAGGCATATTATGCAATACAATTTTAGCTGCTTGGCTTTGTCTGCTTTGCGGGTCACGTCGCCTTGTCATGTGGCTGGCATCATTTCCTCGTGTTCGCCCCGGCACTCGATACCCTGTAAACATCAGAAACATGACCAAACAGTTTTCAACTTCAGTTTATGCTCGTCAACAGAAAAAGCTGAAGATGTGAATGGATTTGATGGACGAGCTGGGATTAATCATTGATTTAATCTTACTTATACTATGTAGAATACATGTAAAGTTATCGATAAATATTGATACTTTAATTACAATTAAAGCTTTAAAATTGTTGTGGCTACACTCAAGAAAAGTCGAAAAATGATCGATAAATATCGATTTTTGTACTGCTTACATAATTTATGTTAATGAAAGCAATAAATTAATTGATATACTTTAAGGGGTCTACTTGAAGTAATCGATTTATATCGATTTAAATAGTTTGGCTCCTTTGTTTACGGCCTCACGATGTTTGGCCACATAGTTAGCAACGTCTTTTAACAGGCATCCGATAAGAAGCCATTGGCCAAGTTAATGGGGCTAACTGTTTACCACATTAACAACAACGAACAAGAAATTTGTGGCTTGCAGCGATATTGTAAGTTGCTGTTCAAGGAGCTGAGCCAGCAGCTCAACAAAGTTCCCAAACTAATGAAACCAAAGGACACACCAATAGCACAAGGGCCGCAGGCCGCAAGGAGGCAAAGAGGAGCGGGCATATCTGCTTGCGCTTGACTTGCGGCAGCCTGCAGCAGAAGCCCACATAATGGATCCCCAAGAACAAAACATATTGCACAAACTTGCACACATTGAAATTATTCGAGTGTTCTAAAATCGTATAGAGCTAAAAGCTTGTGGCTGTTAACGTCAAAAGTCCTTCAGAATAGGCCCAGTAATTTGGCGTCAGTGTTTGTGGTATTTATTGTAACACATAGCCCGAGATCCTTCAATAATGCATGCCCGAGATTGTACGACTTGAAGATACCGCGTAGAGAGAGAGAGCTTTTAGAAATTTAGAATGGAATGTTTATCAGATATTAATTAATTTAATCGAGCTAAATATATGTCTCTAAAACATTTTATTTTCATTTTATGTTAGAAAATTAAGTTCTAATTTAATTTAATAGGAATATTAAATATATTATTTGTATGTTAGCTTATTATATATCTTTTAAGACTTCTTACTGTTAAAAGGTGTTAGCTGTTAAATTTAGGGCTAGTTTGTTTTGTTGGTTTTGAAGTCTATTAATTTATTATTGCTTCTTTTATGTGTAGAACTTTTAAGTCTTTGCTAAAGCGGTTTGAATTGAAATTTTGATCAACTGTCGAAACTTGTGAAGTTGCTTGGAACAAATAATTTTATAATTTATGTACTTGTGCCTTTAGAATGTTATAATTATTATTATCAAAAATCTTCGTGCATTTTGCCGCGCCCATTTGGCAATTGAAACATATCCGTTATGGCTTCCCAATTGGAGGAGGTCGCTGTCGAGTGGGAGGTGGGGGAGAGCGTTGGGGAAGGGAGGGAAGTGGAGGCAAGGGAAATAGAGTTTGGGGGCAAATAAATGCTGTGTTATTTGCTGTTGTTGGCTGCTACTTGGCGCTGCTCGGAGCAAAAAAAAAAAAAGGAAAAACGCAAAACATCAACGAACACGAAAATGAAAAGGAAAATGAAAATAAAAAAATAAATAAAACAAAAATCAAATGCACGGCCGGGAGGGGGGGGGGAGGGGGGGGGGGGGGGGGGGGGGGGGGGGGGGGGGGGGGGGGGGGGGGGGGGGGGGGCGTGGCGTGGCCTGGTTTTTGGGCCCGAACGGATATGTCATTGGCAATACAGCGACGCCAGCAGCGACGTCGACAGATTGGCAACAGTTGTAAAAACGATTCGAATGTTTACTTGGTAATACGCGAAGCATGCGGCACATTCCCCCTGTTGCTGCCACAATGCCACTGTGCCAGCTGCCCCCCCCCCCCAAAGGGGCGAAACACAGGCAGCAGCTCAGGTAGCTCCGGCAGCGAAAATCAAACAAAACGAAAACACAGCCCGCAGGGGTTAACGAAAAACCCGTAAACGAATAAATGAAATTCCGTTGCGAAATAAAAGCAGCATCAACTCATATCAAAACAACAACAACGACAACAACGACAACAAATACACAACAAAAACAACAACAGCACACACTTAGAAATGTGCAACTATGTAAGCATGTATACATGGAAAATTGCATTTGTGGATGCAGATGAGCCTCAGAGTTGAGACTAGGATTGGATTGGGCTCTTCTTCATAGTTGCTGCTGAAAAATGTAAATGCACTCCATGGCTGGCCACACAAAGGGGCAAGCGGCAAGCGGCAAGCGGCTTGAGTCCCGCTGGGAGCCAAACACTTGACAGAAGCGGGGGCCAAGTTTGTAGGCTGCCGTTGGGTAAACAAACTCGACAGGTAAAAGTGTTTTCCAAAACAACAAACCAATATTGGAAAAATTTGTTTGTGTCTATTCAATGCAGCATCGATTTGTCGTTAATTGCAGCTGTTGTTTGTTAATTAACTTTTAATTTAAAATTTAAAAAACTATAAAAGTACTCTTCACTAAAGAAACTTATATTTAATGTGCGTATTTAATTAGTAAATATATATGTATATGTTAACGAGATTTTATTTATGTTAATACTAAATTCTGTACATATAAAATCAAATAAAAGCAAGTTTATTTAATAAATTTTCAATTCTTTTTAGTTCAAGCTGTTATTTATTAACTTCTGTTTGGGAATAATTTTGTTGTTGCTTTTTAATATATTTTTAAAATATTTTTTACTAAAGTTATATTATGTGTACATATACAGTGCCGCTCAACTGAATAGATTTGACTTATTTTTTAGACTTAGAACATAATATATTCATAACGAGCACTCGGATTTAAACCAAATAAATTTTGTTAAGTAAAACGATCAATTATTTATAAAATACAAAAGTTTTTTTTTATTGGTTTGGTTTTTACATTTTTTTATTATATTTTCAAAAGCATAGCTGAAAATCTACATTATTTTTGGCTCAAATGAATAGGTTTGACCAACAAAACTATAAAAAAAAATTATTCACAGCAATATTTCATGGCACTTGGTAACTTAAATAATAAAAGACACTATTTCCGCATTATTTAATACGTATATGTATATATTTTATATATATGTATGTATTCAATTTGTATATGTGTAACTATATATTTTTTTAAATTTCTATTTGCTATCTGTCTTATGCAGAATAATAAAGAAACTTTTTAACAATTTATACGAATCCATATATTAATATATTCACATAGAATATATATATATGCCATATATTTATATACCTAATATAGATATATATATATATATATGAATATGTAAAATATATAGTATTACAAAAAAAAAAAAATAAACAAGTTTATGAAAAAATGAGAAACTATTTCAATCTAATTAATTACTGTTTGTTTTGATGTCGTGTCCTGTTAGCGAGTTTCGTCCTATCTCTAATGCGAACCTGATGCATGTGAAAAGTTGCACTAAGCGGTTAACAAAACAATCGCAGTCCCAGCGATTGCCGTGCCCTGAATATCCTGCGAGCGCCGTTGCGTTTTAAACAAGTGCGATAAACTCAAATTGCTTTCGTATTTGTTTTTTTTTTTTTCGTTTTTGGCCAGCTTTGGCGCTTTCTCTGATGAGTGCTCATCGCATATTTTGGCTAACTCTATACTACATACGTGCATGTGTGTGTGTGCATGTGTGTGTGTTTGTGTGTGTTTGTTGGTTATCCACATTTGGCTTGCGCTGTCGTCCGTTTGTAGTCAGTTCGGTGAAAGGACCTGCAGCTGTCAGCGCAGTCAGTCAGCTCTGGGCGGCAACTGCAGACGACCATGGGCCAGAGTGACAGCTCACAAATGTGCAACCACACACACACACGCACACACACACGCACACACACACACACATGCACTGCACCTTTTTGGTCAGCGCTTGGGTTTTGCTGGCAGTGAATTTTGTTGAAAAGGAAATTCGCGCACACTTTTCACTTTTTGCTCGCATTATTAACTGACGCGCGTACACACCGACACACACACACACACACACACACACATGTTTGACTGTCACACACACACACACATGTTTTCGTTTTAGTTTTATCAGCTTTTGGTGCTTGTTTGCGGCAAAACGGAAATGCGATTTAAATTATTTGATTTCCGCTTTTGCGAAGCGGTCGCAACAACTTTCTTCTTCTCTCCTCTCTCCCTCTCTCTTTCGCTCTGGTGTGTCTTCTGGCGCTGAGTGCCGGGGACATTTTGCTGCGTTTTTATTATTTTTATGTGCTTTCTTTATTTAAGCTCGTTGCAGCCATTTGCTTTGCCTTTTAATGATGGCCACTTCAGCGCTTCCGCTGGTGGGCGGCAGTGGGCGTGGCCGGCCAGCTGGCCTGACTTGGCGTGAATGTAGCTCGTAAATTTGTTAGTTTATTAGCGCAATTTCCGTTGCTAATTAATTGCTAGGCCACACACACACACACACACAAAGAGAGAAAAAGAGAGAGAGAGAGAAAGAGAAAGGGAGGGAGAAGGGAAGATAGACAATCTGCTCATCTCTGGCACGCCCTAACAGCATCCGGCCACGCCCACAACTGCAGCCCTGTGAGATATTAGTGACATGAAGCCGCAATTTTTAAAATGCCGGATATTTTTTGTTGCTCTTGGCTCTTTACTATGGCAAAAATGTTGGCTGCTGTTGCGGTTTCAGCCTGATGCGGCCTGCTGCTGTTGCTGTTTTTGCTGCTGCTGCTGCTGCTGCTGCTGCTGCAGATGCCTTTGGCTGCCGCTCAACTGCCAGCCCCTGCCTGGATTATCCAAGCCAATTTTGTGTGCTGCATATTTCTAATTAATTAAGCTGCCTTCTGCAATGCACGTCTTATCTTGGTATTTCTATACCTTTCCCTTTCCCACCATCTCTCTCTCTCTCTTTCTCTCTCTCTCTTTTTCGCTATATTCGTTTTCAATTTCCGGCTCATAAAAGCACATTAACAAGAAGCACAATAAAATAGAAAAAACGCAATACGTTCAAATACTGTTGCGAAACTAAGCTTATTACACATTCTTATCTGCATTTAACCATGCATGGAAATAATTACTTTCACATACACGCACACAAACACTCGTGCATGTGTGCGTTGCAAAAAATATGCTAAAGTTAACTTTTATTTATAGCTTTAATTTGATTTAAATATTTATTTATTGCAAGCTCACTAAATTCGCCTTTATTTTCAATTATAATTTTCATTTGCATTTGCTGCGTGAGTTAAATGTCAATAAAAACAAAAAAAAAAATATATATATATATATATATATATATATAAATATGTATATGTATAAACATATGGCAACTTATTCTTAAAATAATAAAAAATAATTATTATCTAAAATTCTATACATATTTACAAATTTACTAACATTTATTTTTACTATTATTATTATTATTATTATGCTTGAATATGTTTATGAAAATCGCATAGAAAGGCGCATTTGGCAGTTGATGCTGCGACTTTTGCTTGAGTTCGCGTTGACTTAATTTAAGTTCACTGATAACTTAATTGATGACACAGTAGTTGAAGCTGCTAAATTTGGCTAAAACCTGAGCGAACGGCGACAAGCCATAAACTATAATTTACAAGACATGTCTGCCAAACAAATGGCACTAGCTGCTACAGTGTGTGTGTGTGTGTGTGTGTGTGTGACATTGACAAGCTTTTGATGGTGTGTGCCCGCCAGCAGGGCCGCACAGTGGTACCAAAATAAACATTTAGCTGTTATCAAGTTAGATTTATATTGATTTTAACTTTAAGCAGCAAATATATATATATATATATATTTATATATATTGAACGAGGCTCATTGAAGGGGGCTTTATATCTATTTCAGAACATGTTCAGATATTTATATTTATAGGAATTAAACAAATCGATATAAGTACTTTAATTTGTAAGACGTATATTTATTAACGGAAAATATTACGAATTATCGAAGGAACCAAAATGTATGGGATTTTTATAAATTAACGACGTTTTTCTTTAAGGGAATAGCACCTTGAACGAATTATTGTTATTTTCGATTTATCGAGATTCAATTGTGATTGTGATTGGATTGGTTTACTTTTAGGAGGTCCTGTTCCACTGTGCAGCAGCGGCAACGATGGCGCCGCCTCATGTAGCCAGCATTTTTCAATTAACAAACGAACGAAATATGTATGACAGCCCGCAGACACACACATCCGCCTGCACCCACACACACACACACACACATATATAAGCTCTCATACACATATCATTTTTCATAGGCGGCCATTTGTAGAGCTGCGAATCAAAGTACCCAAAACGGCGCTGTCAAAAGAGGAGCGGCTGACTGGAAAGGACGAAAGGGAGGATGGGAGGAGGGAGTGGGGTTAGCTGGGCTTGGCCAGTGCTTGGCAACTGGGTAACAAAACATTGAGGTGGCAGCCAGGACGAAGGCATGTGTGATGTACTTGTGTCATTCGTTTCCTGGCAAAATGACAAGCGAAATGTTTGCCACAAAATTTCATTTAGAAAAAGGGTTATTAATAATATCAAATTTGATGCCATGCGGAAGGAAGGACATAACAAAGCCCCAAATGTTACTCTGTGTGTGCCTGTCTGTATGTGTGTGTGTGTGTGTGTGTGTGTGTGGTGTCCTTTTGGGCATTTTGTGGAGCGCTAAACACCTGTTATTTTATGATTTTATTAGGCACTCAACACGCCACAGACAGACACAAACACACACATGACCCAGTTGTCTTGCCCTGTGTGTGTGTGTGTGTAAAGTTGTTGGGTGGGCCAGTCTGCTAGAGAGAGATAGCTGCATACACAAAAAAAGTCCTGTTGTTAGTTCGGTTCACTATTCGAACCAATGTCTGGCTTTAAGGCTAGTTGCGCGAATTTGATTTGCATTTAATATCACATTTAGTTAAATTAAATTTACTCTAACTTATTTTAAATATAAATTACTTTCAAAAAACTTTCCTTTTCGCCCCAAAATTTAAACCAACTAACGTTTGATTTGGTTTTAAGTTCTAATTGATTTCCTTGTTTGCAACTTGTTTGTTTCTGGGTTCGTTTAATTACTTCAAATATAAGTACTCGAGTTGAGTCCGTGAAATATGCACGAAAAAATACAAATTATTACAAATGCAAGCGAACATTCATTTCAATTGAGTCTCACACACACGCACACACACAACAATAATACGTGTAAGGTTTTCTGTGCGTCGAACAATATTCAATATTTTTTAAAGTCGAAACTATTCAACTACAATGAAAATCAAGGCAATTATAATAGCAACAACAACAGCTTGAAAATACAGTTTGCGTTTGTGTTGCCATACACACGCACACACACACGCACGCACACACGCACGCACACACGCACACATACAGAAGTAGCCATTGTTACGCGCAGCTGAAAAATGTCAACAATATCGAAATTAATAAACAAAATAAGAGCATAAAATAAAGAAGTCAAAAATAATAACAATAAACTTTTGCAGGAAATATATATATAAAATATATACATAAAGAAAATATGGCTTAAAAAATCTAAAATTAAGAATATATGTATATAAAAATAAATACAATAATCATATGGAATACTAAAGAAACTAAATATATACATACATACATATGTATTTTAGCAATTATAAATGTATATAATTTTTTGACTAATATTTTGTTGTTTTGGAATGATATCCTTATATATTATTTATTTATAAATATTATATATATATAAATGAAAATGATATATCAATTTTAACACAATTGAAATTTGTATATACCTTGCATCAATATACATATATTAATAATATTTAAATATAAATAATATATTAGGATATCATACCAATACAAAATATAATGAAAAGCTTTTCATTTATATATGCCATTTAAATGTACTTAGAAACATAGTATTTGTATATATTTTATTTCAATTATTATCTTTCCTTATAACAGTTATCCTTCCACATAGATTGCTGAAATGTTCTCGATTCTCAGTTAATCAACGGCAAGCTGAGAGGTCGACAAATTTGGGCACTTTTGGGAGCTTGGGGATGAGCTAAGACTCGTTTTAGCTTTTAGGCTGAACATATTTGACGCCATAAAACCATAAAACACACACAGAGGCACCTTTTTTGTTTTTTTTTTCGGTTTTTGTTTTTGGTAAAATTCCCGTTGAATTTTTAATATTTGTCGCATTGGCCGCTGGGTGGCCATTTTAATTGTCAGTGCCGCAGCTTACCTCAACTTGTCCCCGTCCGAAGTTTTCGTACATGAAAACATATTCAAAACAAACATAATAAAATGTGTGTGCTCTTTTTCTGTTTGCTTTTCCAGCAGCCCACAGCTGATTTCCTTGGAGACAAATTAGCCAACAGTTGACACCAAAAAAACAAAAACGAAAAATGGAAATGGAAAAATGGATGCGGAAAAAAGGCAGTCGTCCTTTTTTCTTATTGGTATTTTTTTTTTTAAATTTTATTTTTTGGCCAAACATTAATAAAGTAGCCCGGGCGGGCAGAGGATTGTCGTCGCTGGGCAGACTTGTTGTTGTTGTTGTTGTTGTTGCTGCTGTATTTGTATTCATTAAAGTGCCCTTGGCAAATATCCAAAAAGACCGCTGAGGGGCCTCTGAAAGGACTGTGATAAGGCAGAGAGCAGCTTAAAAAGAGTTCGAATGATGGAGTTTAAATAGATGCCTTAATCTTTGGCAATTGTTAATTGAATATTGAATGCATTTGTTACACATGAGACTAAAACTGTTTCAGTTCATTTTCTAGCCAATTCTTTTGCTGGTTTTAATGTTATTTAACGTGAAAGCAAAGAGCCAGAGACCAGCTAACTGACTGTGCCCGGCCACAGGCACTCAGCTGTGCAACATGCTGCATGCCACACACACACACACAAACGCACATCATTCCCTTTTTTTTTATGAAGACCCTCCAAAGGGCCGCTTGGCTTTTTACGCGCGTTGTTCGCTGCGCTGATTTTGCTTTGCCTTAACGCCTTAACAGCCAGAGGCGCTAAAAAACTGAAAGGAAGAGAGCGAAAGAGAGAGAGAGAGAGAGAGCGAGAGAGAGAGCGAGAGCGTTGTGGCAAGTAACTGCCTAATGTTACTTCAGGTAATGTTTTGTTCTTTCAGTTAATGAAATTACCAGGCGACATTTTACATTATGCACTTAGCTTATGTTGTTGTTGTTTTTTTGTTTATGCTTTTGTTATTGTTGGTGTTGTTGTTGTTGTTGTTGTTTTTGGGGCCACACATGCGTGTCTAATTTCAGTTGGGCAAAGCAATTTGATTACTTCAGCGCACGAGTCGTGCTGAGAGCCGCAAAATGAGACAGGTATTCGTAGAGCTCACACACACACATACACACAAATCTGACTGTGCGTGTGTGCGTGTGTGTGCATCTAAATGTAAAGCGGCGCTGGGAATTGTGTGGGCGTGGCCAGTCATGTGTTCAGCGCCCAAGCATCTCAAAGGCCGGTCGGAATCATATTTAAAACAAGAAAGAACATTCATCTTTAGTATAGACGAATATGAAATATCCTTGAAGCTATCTTATATTATCCAAGTTTAGCTTACATTGTTGCTTAGTTTTTTTTAAAATATTTTGTTGATCTACGTTTTATTTTAAGTTTTTAATTTCCTTTTTTTTAATAGTACATTTGATTTCAGCCAACTCAATTGTTAAACAATGCTTCCATGGCAGTTGGGCAAGCTTTTAAGATATTATCTGTTATCAAAAGGATGTTGCTGTCAGCATCGCTTAAAATATATTATTTATATTTAAAATTTGGTGTTACACATGATGCCACAAAGCGAGGCAACTTCTGGCGAGTGTAACAAAAAAGAAAAGCACACACACACACACACAGTAAATAACAGCAACAACCAACTGGGAATGGCAGGGGATTGAGTTTGGGATTGAGATTGGAAGTAGAAGTGGAAGTGGAAGGGGGAGGGGAAGGGGGAGTGGGGAGTGGGGAGTGGGGCTTGTACCCGGGCTTTGGCTATGGCTCCGATGTTAGACTAAAGTACTGAGGGCTGCGTTGTTGCGTGGAAGACGATTTAATGCATACAAAATGATTTACACGCCGCTGGCCAAAAATAATACCCAGGCACGTTGAAAAACTGGCAACGGAGGTGACTGCGTTCTTAACCGCAGCACCGCCCCCAAGCCCCCGCACCAAGATCCATCCCCTGGAATGCTTTGTGCTTAAGCGCACGCATCTGGATGCAGTCGCTGCGACGCACAGGTTGTCAACGTACTTCTGGCCGGGCACCGTTATCTGGCCAGGTCTGCTAGTCTGCTCTAAGCTGGTCGGATAAAAAAGAGCAGAGAGAGAGAGAGAGAGAGAGAGAGAGAGAGAGAGTTAGAGTGTGAGAGAGAGACTTTAAGGGGTATATTGGGTTTAATATGCTAAGATTTTATTTATATGTACAGTTCTAAAGATAATATTAGCAAATTGATGAGCAAATAAGGATATTATTTTCTAAATTGTTTTTGAAAATCTTGCAGTTTTCCAAATTTTACAAACGTAGCTTTTTCGAAAACCAAAAACGTGCCCATTATAATCCGGAAAAAGCCCCTATTGCATTCTTGTTTTGTGTGTTTTAACTCATCTACAATACATGTGAAAAATGTTTTAAAAGAATCGTAGAGCTTAATTTAAATTTAAAACTTAAACTAAACTTTTTTTAACATCTTCTATATGTTAAGATGCGCAAAGTTTTTCCAGGCAGATCACTTATAAACTAACCTAAAGTTTTTACAAGCAAACTTTTAAGCTCCGCTCACTTCTACGCTCACCAACTGAATGGATATGACAGGAATGTTGCAAGTGGGCAACACGCAGCTTGCTTAATGGGGAGTATTCGTGCAGATTAGTTGAAAATAATGAAACGAGCATTGCGTAGTCAGTTAGGATCGAGGGCAGAGTGCCTATTTGTTTGTGCCTAGCTTGTATATGCTTTTGGGTCCGCCTCTGGGCGCCACATAATCAGTAACGCAGTAGCGCTGAAAAGTATGCTATGCTTTTGCCAGAGTGCCCTCATAGCCTGGCCTAGGCTGGCTAGGGCCGGGCCGGGCTGGTCCGGGCCGGCCTAGGCCTGGCTGCCGTCAAGCTAAAATCTCTGATGATACGAAATCAACATAAACAACAGTTACAACAAAAACAACGAGAACACGTTGTAGGAATAACAACAGCTAAGGGCTTAGGGGAAAGTAGGCGGCTGGCAGGCAGATCCGCCTCCCACCCCGCCCCCACCATCTTTCACACTGCCCTGACTGGGTTTATGGCACAAAAGCAACTGCAAATAGGGTTAACAGCCAGTGCAATTTTCATATTACCCAGCAGCATTCACAGTATAGTTGCAGCCAAGCCCACCCCCCTCAGTACGCCCGCCCCCCGCGGCGCGCCGTTGCCCGGCCAATGCTCCTACTTGCAACGTGTGCTGGTGTTTGAGATGCGACCTCGTGAGGAGTTCGTTGAACGGATTGCAGTTGCTTTCCAACAGCTGCCAGGAGATACATTTGTGTGATGAACACACACACACACGCATGCATATGTGCACGTATGTGTGTGTGCAAATCTGCACGGGTAATTGTTGCACTGGAGCAGCTAAGCGTGTTGCCACCACCTGCTACCTGACACCTGCACCCTGCTACTTGCATAAGGTAAAATCGCACGTTCGGCTCTAATTTCATTGATGCACTTTAATTGCAGACATTTTTTTAAAGCAGACTTTAATTTGATGAGCTTTTCAACTTTTGTAATGCTCCACATTCAGCACAGGCAGAAGTTGTGCACTAATTTCATTTTTGTGGGTGGCAAACATGGTACAAAATTATATAATTAAGATGCACACAGGCTAAAAATTGCTCATCTGTAATAGAATTAACTCGTTAGGTCTTATCAAGCTTAAAAGAAAGTGCCTCATACAAAATAAACTAGTTAGAGTAAACGTGGGAACTGTTTTACATTGATAAAGACAACTGCAATGTCAAAGCAACAACAACGCATCAACTTAAAAGCTCACACCAACCACAAAGCGTGCTTCCTCTAAGAAAGTTAACGGATCTAGGAACATAACCGCCAATGGCAGGAAGGCAGTATTCATTACTTTTCTCTCTCTCTTACCATCCACAAACCACGATCACACAGAAAAGTAAATTCAACAAATTTCCGCCATGTTTTTTTCCCTCTCTTCGACAGCTGTCTCCACTCCACTCTTATAACGGGATCACAAGCATCGTTTGCCAATGTGAGAGTCAAAGAAGAGTAAATTCAAGAATTGTCCGCCATGTTTTTTTTCCTCTCTTCGACAGCTGTCTTCACTCCACTCTCATAACGGGATCACAAGCATAACTCGCCAATGGCGTTTCGAAAGTGAGTAAATGAGTTCATCGTCCGCTCTTTGATTGGTGCAATGCAAACATTAAAGCAAATAGAGTAAAGGAGATTAGGATTTACTAAAGAAATTACATAAATTACTTTACTTAATATTTTCTGTATTTCAATGATAAACTATTTTAAATGAAAAACAATATCAGTAAATAAATTTCTTTACTTTTCAGTCAATTGAAGCCATCCTTAAGCTCATAAGATATTTATTATAGTTTTAAAAAGCAGCTTTGGCTGAATCAGCTGTGATATGCCTCTGTTTCAATTAACTGATTTGACTGTTCAGTTTGGCTTTCTGGCCCTCCGACCCTAATGCCTTATTTAAAAGATTTCAATCATGTTTGTAGAAATCCCAGAACCCGCAAAGCATTTGCCTGCCATTGTCCATTCGGAATGGCCAAATTAAGCTATGCCTAGTTGTCACTTCCGTCAGACACACACACACACACACAGAGATAGAAAGATTCTTATATGGAATGCTGTCTGCATTAATAACACAAAACGATGCTCGAGGGGTTGCCCCGTCAGTTGGTGGCTTTGGTTGGCAAGGACGGAAATGCAAAATTGACAAAGCAAAAATGTTTTAAAGTCCATTTTGGCATTGCAGCAGAAAATGCCGAGCAGCTTTTCGTATGAGCTGTGCCAGCTTAAAAGCCAGTCGTTGTTGTTTTTACTAATGTTGTTGCTGTTGCTGTTCTTGCTGGATTTATATTTTGGCCAACAATGAGGCAGAGATCTGCAGAGGCTGCCAGCTGCTGGGCCCAAAGACAGTGCAGAAGGATGCGAGACGGCGTACGCCATTAAATCTCTTTAGAACTCAATTCTTATTCCCAACGCAATTTATACAACAAAACTTCACAAACACAGCCAAACAAACACTCTGACACACACACACACACACACACACACACACGTTCACGTTAACAATGCTGCAAATTCACAGGCAACAAAAAAAAAATGCATGGCAAATAAAGAAATTAAGACAAAGTTTTAAATACCCTGCAAAAGCACATTCTCAAGTGCTCATCAGTTTATTTTCAGTATTTTTTTTATGATTTATATATTAAAATCTTTTTTCTGGCTCTTAAAACATTGCAAACTTAAAGCAAAGGTAAAAGAATAAGATAAGTTTGTTTTTTTTTGTTCCTTTAAGGTTTGTTTTTTTTACTTTAGATAAATAAATCTAATTGCAGGTAGAATCGCAAGTTGCTTTATATATTGGGCATGCCCAGTTCGGAGTGTATGCAGCTGGGAAAAGAATGAAAACGAAATGAAAGCGAACGGCACAGCTACAAAGCAGCACTTGTGTGTGTGTGTGTGAGTGTGTGAGTGTGTGTGTGTGAACTGGCGTGACATATGGAGCGGAATAGAAAATAAGCACACGTCAACTGCATAACACAAACACATAGAAAACACACACGAAGCGACAAAGCCGAAAAAAAGAGAGAACTCGCTGCCCAGGCGGCCATTGAATAGTGCAAAGACGGCGCCGCCTAAAGGGTGTAGGGACGGGGCAGGGGGAAGGCGAAAGAGGGCAGGTTACCTAAGGGGGCTGTGCGGGGCACTGTGGTAAGCGGTGTGTGTATAAAAATGGCGTAAAGCCGTGGAACATATTTATATTTCAGATACACACACATACGCTTGTGTGCAAGGAAGATAAAAACAAGCAAGGACAGCGCAGTCGAGCATGATCGACTGCACAATACTCGTTAAAAGTGTTTTAAGAAAATCCAAAAGCAAAATCTGTTTTTGAATGGGAACGTAAATAATGAAGTTAGTCTGAGGAAGATGTATTGATTAAATGGATTAAATTAAGTATGATTATCAATAAAATGCTTAAAAAATATATGTGACAATAAAGTCACAATAGACGCAGGCAACAACAACTGACATCTTATATATATTTATATAGCTTCATTAGCAACAACAAAAATTGTCTTTTTACGAACTGAAAGCCAATAAACTCTTCTTAACTTCATGAAAGAGTATTAAAAATGAACCAAGTGAAGCTGTTTTGATGCAGCGATGTGGGTAGCCATAAAGGAGGTTATGCCGGGACAATGACAATAAAAACAACAACAACAACAACAACAACAATAGCAACAGCAACAGCAACAACATCATTGCCAAATGATAACAACATAAAGGTGCAGCAATGCACACCAAACCAGCAGGAAAGAGATAGAAAGACAGAGAGAGAGATAGAGGTGTGAAGGAGAGGGTAACATTGTGGCACAAAGGCTAATAAAGGCGAGCAGGCGACCTGCTTCAGAGCACGGGACAGCAGCAGAAAATCTGAAGGAGCCAACAAACGTATATGAAAATATACCGTTGAGCTAAAGTTAACGCCCGGATTCGAGAGAACGCAGCTATAAAATCAATTAGAGTTGCATTTTTTTCTCTCGGTTTATGTGGCTTCAAGAAAAATTCATTGTTTTTAGTTAAAGTTTGCTTAACGCAACAAAACACATCCAAACACAACATGTAAACAATAAGCCAGGTGAAAGAAAAGGGAATATAATTAAAGACAGCTTTAAATTATTATTAGTTAATATATATATATATATTTTTTTTTCATATAAAATATATAACATAAAAAACAATTTGCTTAAAGTGAATACAGATTTGATTGATATACTCTGATCTCAAAGTAAAACAGGGTATGTCTGTCTCTTTCCTACTCGCTCTCCTCTCTTTCCCTTTCTTCATCATTTAGAATGTTACTAATTATTAGTAATTTAAATTTTTTGCTGGTTTAGTTTTTGCTTTAGGTTTGAACCTTGGCTCGCTTTATTTTACTTTGCTAACTTTTTATTTTGCATTTATCATATACAATTTATATATTTATATATTTATATTAATTTAGTTGGCGCACTGTGAAAATTCAAATATTTTAATTTATAATAATATATTGTCTAATAATAAATTTTAATATATATTTCTTTCTAACAACACATTGAAAATACTTTTAATCTGTTTCTCTCATTTTTTCCTATTTGTCGCCCGTTTATCTAAATTAATTGACAAATACTTTGGCTTATACAAGCTGCTGTTGGCTACTGCAAAAATTTACAGAGCATAAGAAAGCTAAGCACACAACAAACACACACACACACACACACACACACACACACTACACACACAGAGATTGTCAACTATGGATATTTGAAACTTTAGTCAATTCACATCACTTGTTTTCTTGTTTTTCTTGTTTTTTGTTTGCAGTCTTTTTTGCTGCTTGCTTTTACCGTTTATTCAGTTGTCCCGTTATTATCAGTGGAGCACCTCGCGCCGCTGCCTGCGTCGCTGTCTCTGCCCAGCTGTTTGTCTTCCTGGCTGGTTGGTTAGCTCTTGGCAGGTGGTGTTGTTTGGTGTTGGTGGGCCGCGGGGCGGGTGGCCGTCCTTTTTTTTTTGGGCGGGGCGCCGCCCTTCCCCCCCGCCCCCCCCCCCCCCCCTCGCAGGCTGCCACCTTTTGCGTTGTGTCTGTTTTCTTTTGTTCTTGTCTGCTTTGCTGGTTGGAGCTGTTCTGTTTTTATTTGTAGCTTGTTTGCCAGCCTGACGTTTGCCTATCTGCCCCGCCCCGCCCCGCCCTGTTGTTGCTGCTGCTCAGGCCGCCTTATTTATGTACACGTCGCATTGCATTGCATAGTTGAAGGGGCAGCCAAATGATTATACTCTATTGCAATGTGACGTCACCTAAACACAACAGCTGTGCCTGTGCCTGTGTGTGTGTGTGTTCATAAGAAAAATGCAGCATCAAAAGAACTGTGTGTGTGTGTGTATGAAGAGAAGAGTTATTTGCTTTTCAGCAAATTGTGCACAGATTTAAATAAGAGATTTATTTAAACAAGCTTCAATAATTGCATATGAGCAAAAATTTCAGCAAATAAGTATTTAATATAATCAAAAATTTCGCGCATTATAAAATGATAGCCATAAATTAAAAGTTTACTTAGGCTTAAAGCTTAGGCAACTGACAAATGAAATACTTAACATTATTGCATTTAAATTTAAATAATATATCATATATGACGTTACAGCTCATCTATAAAAAATCTTAAAAATCTTAATCTATAATATTCCTTATTTACATTCCATTTTACAGTACATTTTATTATAAGAAAAATGATCAGAAACTGCCTTATAAAGTTTCATGACAGCTTGACCTTAACTTAAATATTAATTCGGGTTTAAATAAATTGATTTGACTTAAAGGGAAACTATTTGGTAACTATTCGACAAATAAAGGATTGCTTAATAAATATGTTGGAATTATTTTTGGCCAAACTTTTTTTTTGGGAAGAAGATTGATCAATTGTTCAACGTTAAAGTAACTACAGAAGCCAACTGAATGAACTGCCAAGGCTTTGTTCAATATTGTGCTTAAATGTTATTTAAACAATATTAAACAATTGAATTCACTAAGGCGCAGTTTCTCTTGTTTGGGCTCTCGTCCGTGCTGCGTGCAAGAGATGCCACAAATAAAGCCAGGCACACACAAACAACCATTTACATAGGCCTTGTTCCACACACACTTGCAGCAGGGAGGCGCCCCAGAAAAGCGCAGAGCATTAAATTAATTGTGGGAATATCTCAAGGCGCCCTTCGCGAACTTCGCCTTTGTTGCTAGCACATTTTTTTTCCATAGTTGTTGTTGTTGTTGTTGTTGTAGTTGCTGTTGCTGCTGCTTTTGCTGATATGCCTGTTGTTGTTTACATTCAAGCGGGCCAGCTGCGACTGAGGCCCGTCAACATGATTAACGTGATATTATGAGAATATATGCGTGTGCCTGTGCGTCAGTGTCTGTGTGTGTGTGTGTGTGTGTGTGTGTGTGTGTGTGTGTGTTAGCCCTGATCTCTGTGAAGTTTAAAAGCCTCAACTGCCGCTGAGTAGCCTCAACACTTTGCGCTTTTAAATAAATTCAAGTGCGTATTGGCAAATACCCTATAAAAATGATTGGCAGAAAACGGAGCTGATCATTTTATAAATAATAGATGTTTTAAATAATTTTAGGCTCTAAAAGCAGCTAGTGATATTTCATAATAAATTTGTGCCATAAATTTTCTGTTCTCACAACTAAAAGGTATACAGTTATTTTCAATTTTTACATTTTAACTTGTTTTTTTATATTGTCATTAATAATTTGTAAAATATATGGATCTCATAACTGTTATCTACAGGGTATCTTGACGTTGTGCACTCGTCGTTGCAGTTGTTGCTTGTTTTTCATTATTAATTGACACATGTTCAGCCGCGTGCCACGCCCATTTACAGTTGACGCCCCCTTTTGCCGGCGGCAGGGAACAACAACGGCCATCAACACTTGGCGCATCGCATTAACTGTTATTATTATTTATTATATTCGCTAGCTCCTCTTTCCGCTCCTCGCCTCCTCCTCCTCCTCCGCCCCCTCATTATCCTTCTCTTTGTCGCTGTTTTTCGGGCAGCGCAAATAATTAAACTAAAGTGTCCTCGGCACCAGCCGCGATCCCCGGCCGCGGATCCCGACTCCCGAATCCCGACTCCCGAATCCCGACTCCCGAATCCCGGATCCCGAGTCCCGAATCCCTCGTCCTGGCCGCAGGCTCGCGGGCAGCGGGCGTCGTTGAGGGAATTTCGCCGCCAATTCATTTTGCCGCATTTTAAATGCCGAAAGTCATTTACAAAAAAGGGATCAAAAGGATATCAACAGCGTTGCCAAGGATGCATCAGCTGTGAACCGTGTGCGTGCGTGTATGTGTGTGTGTGTGTTTGTGTTTGTGTGCGTTGACTGAAAATTTATTGTTTTTGTCATTAGCGCGGCAAATGCGTCGAACAAGGACTCGTAAACAGAGACAGAGACACCAACGGACAGAGAGAAAGAGACAGGAAAAGTCGTTGTTAATGCGCGAATTCATTAAGCGAATTGTGGGCGGGGCCGCGCCCAATTTTCTCGGTTTTGGTTAATTGTAAACAAATGCCAAGCGAACAAGACAACTTAAGCGCAAAAAATTAAAATTAAAATGAAAAGTAACGAACAAAGTTAACATAAAAAAAGTCAGACAAAAAAGTTTATTTCATTAAATCGAAGTTGATTAAGGCGAACTTATGCATATGTTAAGTTATTTAAATAAATGTATGCTTTAATTATGGCTAGAAATTAAAATTAATAATTAAACTTAAACGTGCCCAGCTCGAAATATTTATAAAAAGTTCTTTAACATTTAGATACTTTAGAGATATTTATAATATTATTAAATATTTATGTTGTTTTTCCTGTTGATTTGATCGCTAACTGGAGCTGATGCTGAAGTTGTCAATTTAAGTATATTATAAATCTGGTATCAGAATTTGAGACTAGGAATATTTAATTTAATATAGGACCAATTATATGTATATTATATAGACTTATTCAATATTATTACTTAAAGCAAACACTTTTAGCTGCTTTAAACATAAAATTAACTTTTAATGATAAGTGCTTAATTATATATGTCCATATTTGGGCTTTTGGGCTGATTAGTTTAGTCACCATATAAAGATTAATAAAAGGAATTTGGCCTTTTTAATTTTATCCTATCAAATCGACCATTTTTATTACTACTTTGAATGCTTTGAATTAGTTTTTGTAGTTTTGCAGAATAAAACTATTTTTTTATATTATTTGTTTACTATCGATAAGTTTGAGAAAACTTTACAATAATAAAATGTAATTAATAATTTTATTAAATTGTGCTTAAGAAGAGTTTTTTATTTGCAAATTAGTTATAGTTAAAATTTTTTTTACAGCTGAGTGTTAAATATATTTTATTGCTGACTGGAAGAATTCTTTTTCCTTGATTCGTTTAATTATTTTAATTTTCTAACTTCTTATAATTCTTGAACCGAAAAAGAGCTCTCTCAATTAAATTGGACCTAATGAGGTCGCCAAAAACTAAACTGCATTTGCAATTTAAATCGAAGTCTGTGTTAACCAGCGACAGTTTGCGCTCCATAAATAATGAGGCTTGTAGCTGGAAGTCGACCTGTTGTCCGAGCCACCGGCTGCTCATTAGCCGCTAGTCTGCCCATTAACCAGATACAACTTCCGCTGCGGTGGCCCGTTCCTCGTTCCTCGTTCCTCGTTCCTTGCTGCACCTTCTGCGTCCTTGTCCAGACAAAAGTTTTGCCACTTGGCGGGCATTGTTGTCGATTTTAAAATCGACGCAGGTCCTGCGACTGCAGCAATTAAACACCGGGCGGTCTCGTGGCGCGACAAGTTGACCAGCAGACATCGAAGTTCGTCGGTGGCGACAATCAATTTACCTGCTGGCCAAGACGACAAAACGGGGCAAAGCGGGGCAAAATGGGGGAAATGGGGAAAGCGGGGAAAATGGGGAAAGCGGCATCGTTGTCTGATAAATGAGAAAAGTTTTAATGCCGGCCGCTCAGGTCGGCTCATTGGCGTTTTTACGTTGTCCGACCAGGTGCAGGGCAAGGATCGTGACAGGGACAGGACGCGGACAGTCTAGGGCCCGGACAAATGGCCAACAAATGAGACGAGCCGAGGATGCTTAATAGAAATGCGCAGCGTATGCAACTTTAGATGCAGTCTCGTTAACTATGTGTGTGTGTGTGTGTGGGTGTGTGCGCAAGGGGGGGGGGGGGGGGGGACACTTAAAACTTTCGCGCATGCAACCGCGAACGCTGCAGCTGTAAACTTTTTTTGGGTGCGCCCCACGCAAACAGCGCTGGACAGAGGCGCTGGGCGGGGTGAGGGGAGGGGGCGGGTGTTGGCCAGCAATTAAATGAACAGCAAGAGCAACAAGCGACAGCTTCGATATGGCAGACTTAAGACATACACTAATAAAGATAACTCAATAAAATAGTTAACTATAATACTTTAGATTTATTTGTCTAAGTTTATATGATATTTTTTTTATTTATTTTACTAATTTATTAATATATTATTTTACTTTTCTTTTTTAAATATTATTATACTACCTATGAAAAACCCAAGTTATTATTACTAAATAATTATTTGCATTATTTACAATATATCATATTTACAAATGTATTTATTTTTATTTTAATTATATTCATTTTTTTATTTACAAAGGGGTGGATTTTTTACGTAGGATTTTTACACGTATGAATAGATAAATAAATATAAACATAAATACATGCAAAAATATGTTTGTTGTTGTTAAGCTTAACAGCTTTCAAAAAAGACTTTTCAGACTTTCTATATTTTATTTATAAAAGCCAGCGTGATTTATTTGAAGTGATAAACATAAATTAGGCACCGTTTGCTTAAAAGACATTAAAGATTAGGCTAAATATATATTTTATGTGAGGTGTTTCTTAAATTTGTTTTTTTTTTTTAACCAATTCACTTAACAAAAATGTAGCTATTTCCTCGTGTAGGCATTGTGAGCACACAGAATGCAGTAGTAAATTATGCGAAGTGCTTGCGCGAGTTGCGTTTTTGCCAATATTCATAATGCTCCCGAGCGAGCGCAGGGAATGTGGCACAGGAACAAAGCGGTCGCTTTTTGGGGGCAGGCGTCAAGCGCTGGCCGCAAAACAAAAGGGCGGCCCAGAAAGCAAAAACGCGGCCAGAACTCTGCCTGACTGTTGACCGCCGGTGCAGCAGAATTTTGGTGACCAGCGACGGCGGCGGCGGCGGCGGCGGCGGCAACAAAAGCGTGACAAAAAACGTGACCGAAACTTTTTGTCGGGCTTGGATGGCGCTTTTTTTTTGGTTTTGTGTTAGCTTTTGGGGGCGCCTCCGCTTTGCGGCGGGCTTGTGTCTGTGCTCGTGGCGGCGCCAACAAATTTCAATAAATTACAGTTACATTTGCCAAAGTCAGCGCTCGCCGCGCCGCATCGCGCTGGGGTCGTTCTGCTCGCTTAATGGCCCCGCCGTCAGCTGCTTGCCCCACGCCGCCTGCCCCACTTTGCCCGCCTGCATAATTCAATTTGTGCTAAAGTTTTCCGAGTGCGTGGCACTCGCGCTCTCGCCGGCGGACCTCGTAATGCGGCACATAACTCAACCCAAATGCCGCTGGCTGCAGCCACCGTCTAAATCAAGTCTGGATCAATGGCACTCCGGCTCGGGTCCCGGCTCTGACTCTGCTCCCACTCTGGCCAAATATTCAGCGCTAAGTCGCTGCTCTCCACTTTATATGTCTCTTTGTTATAACTTCTTTATTTGTGAGTAGCACAATAAAAGCTCACAAAGTATATAATTATAAATGGTTTAAAAATAATTGCGTATTATATTTGATTTGCTAGTTTGCTGATATTATTATTATTATTTAATAAATGCATATAGTTCAATAAAAGTTGCATACTTATTTTGCACACTATTATTAAAAAAGTGTTGCATACTTTTGGGAGTATTTACAAATTTGAACTTCTGACTTTATGACTATGGGTCCATAGAAGTATATTTAATCCATTCTTTTCTTAACTGAAAATTTGAATAAGCCCAGATATATATACTTAACATATGCGATTTGAAACAATAGCAGATATATGTATGCATATTTTAAATTCAATCTACTCTTAGATCAATTTTAAATAATTAAACCCAAAGCTATTGTCCCTACAACTAAGGCTTTTAGCCAATTCATATATACATATATCTATTTTTATATATGTGTACATAATATAAATACATACATATATATAAATTGGGCACACCCAAATACTTTACATATGCTTATGAGATTTCGAACGAATTTAAATATATATATTTTTATATTCTGCTCTCATTTGAGATTTTAAGCAATCATATTTTTAAATTTAATATTTTACAAACTATTTATAAAATGTATTTGGCTTAAAGTCTGAAGATTAATTTTGTTAGTTTACGATTAATATTTTTTATTGCAATTGTAACAAAAACTTTTATATTAAGCCATTAATCGTAGAACTTTGTGGACATCCTAGTAGACCATAGAGTAGAGACCTAATTTAATTTGTCTGTAATAAAAAGAAATGTTTATTTTTTTTTAATAAACTCTTAAAGTCGCAGTTGTCTCAGACCACAAATAAGTCTTAAGTTTACAAATCGCAATAACGAAAATAATCACAAAATGAAAAAGCTTAGAAATGTTTACTTAAGTCAAATGCCAGCGTCAACAACATTTTAAACTTATATAAGTAAAATATAACATAATTTTTATTTATTTATGTATTGCTAAAAGCTGAAAATGCACAATTTTCACAACAACTTTTTTTTTTTGGGATATAAACATATTTGTAATTTAATAAAAAAGTTATCCCTTTGTCAATTGATTTGTGGCTCTTATTTAAGTTAACAACATTAAAGGTAGAACGTTTTATAGTTTTGAAAATCGAATCCAAGTCGTCAATTTAAAAAAAAACTGCCGCTGTGCTGCAAAATATTCGAAAGGGTTTCCGGCCGATCTGGCAACGCTGGCGGCTATCGTATTATTTAAGTGTGTGTGTAAGTTATTTTTTGTGTTTTCTGTTGGAGTCCTTGTGGATCGTGAGTGGCGCAAGTGAATAACTGTAACAGCTTTGGGACGACGCGCGTGGCGGCCATAAATCAGCTGCGGCTCGGACGCCGAGCTGAGGCCGAAGCTGAAGCTGGGCAACTTTGGCAACTGATTACGTAGCCGGCTCGAAGCGAGTCGCAACTAACAATTTGTGGGCTAACTGTGACGATGTTGCCGATTTTACGCTACATTTGCCGCACGATTGTCGCTGATGGTTGCGGGTTGCGGGTGGGGCGAGGGGAGAAACGGATGCGGATGCGGATGCGGAAATGGAAGTGGAAGTGGAAGTGGAAGCTGGAGCAGACATTGTCTGACCAGGGTGCGCTTGTTGTTGCCCATATTACATACTTGAGTGCACTTATTTATTTGCTTGTATGTCAACCTGCATACGAGACACTCTCCCCCTCCCTTTCGCTCCCCCTCTGCCCCTCTCTCTTTCTCTCATTGTGTGAGTGCCATTTTTCTATATTGCGATTTCAATTTGTCTATTGTACAGCACGGAGAGCAGACAAATTACCAAAGCAGCCAAGCAGACCAGACCAGGACCAGGACCAGGACCAGGACCAGAACCAGGACCAGGGACTATGGCCACGGCCATGACCAGGACCAGAAGGCCAAAAGGGACGCCCTGCTGCCGTTCTTGATTAACCTATTATGATCATTTGATTGCTCGATTTAATTTGCCATCTCTTCGTATTTTTTTTTCTTGTTGTATTTTTATTCACGTTATATTTCAGCAGGAGGAGAGCAAACTTATTCCTTTTTTCCTCCCATTGATTCCTTGCCAAATTGAATTTCTTTGATGACTTTTTGGCCTGCACAATGACCTTTCCAACAGACACGTTCACCTCCCCGCGCCCGCCCCCGCCCCCGCCCCCGCCCCCTTTTTCCTTTTCCTCCTGTCGCATTGCATGCAGACAACAGAAGCTGACCCTAAATTCATTTTCTTTATAAACTTTCGGCCTTTGGCCCTTTTGGTTTTGTGGGTTATTTTTATTTGCGTTTTTCCTGTTGTCATTTTTAATTTTTTATCCGTTTATTAGTTGCGATTTGTTCAATTTCAGTCAATTATTATTAATTTTGGGTTTGTTCTCAGTCGAAGTTTATATTAAATTTGACTGCTAATTGATTTGTTCTTAAATTTATATGTTATTATTTCCATTTGAATTATTTTGTTGATTTTAAATTAAATTCAAGTTTTAGGCAAATAGCTGAATTTGCGGAAAATAAATTGAGTTCGCACATTTTCTTTTAATTAAACCATTGCAGGGTATTAAATGCAACAAAAGCTGATCAAGTGCCAGTTTTTCACGCATGCATAAATTAAATGCGAATTAAACTCAACAGCTGCCCCCAAAAATATGTTGTCCGAAATTTGAATGGGTTTCAGCTCTCGACTTAATTAGATAAAAAAATATTCAACACAAATATCGTTGCGAAACATTAAAATGTGATTTTATTAAACGCTACAAAACAATGTTTGCATCACATTGTTAAACACTAATAAATAATATGTATATATACAATAATAATAATTTCAATGAAAATCCCATACATTTTAAAATCAACTGTAAATATTCCTCACTTATTGATATTGAATAAATAATAAAAAAATTAAATAAAAAACAGTTTGTATTCTAATTGGCATTGACTTGGTGTTAACAGTTTTGTCCAATTTTTGTTGACGCCGGCATTGGCTAAGGGCCGAATGGGCTACTCAATCGGCTGTTCAACATGTCGTATGCTTATTAAATTATCAAATTACGCGTCTCACCAATGCCAATAACATTTTTCCATATGCGATTGCAATAAATGATAATGGAACGGACTGCCCACTCAACAAACACACACACACACAAAAACACAAAAACACATCCCTTGCCTCTTGTTGCTATTTTGCTGTGATGGGCGCTGCGGCTGCAACGACCAAAAGTCGTAAATTCCGTTGGTGGCGCAGCAAAAACACGCGGCACTGGGCACAAATGGCTGCTGCACAACAATGCAAACAATGCCACAAATGCACAAAATACGCCCGGTCCGCAACCAGACGAGCCTTCCCCACGCCCACGTCCAGCTGGCAACGGGCGGAGGGCAACTGGGATTTCGAAGCTCCAAGGAACGACGCGTCAGAGCCGCCGTTCGACATAATTAAAAGCGCGCGCCGTTTACGCAATTAATGAACTCTCGCCAAATTAGGCTGCGGCAGCGCGACAAGCAAATGGCCGGGACAGATGGACGGACAAACGGACGGACGGACGGACTGGTTGGTGAGAAGACCCGTGCACAGGATGTCCCCTCGATGACCGCCTGCGCTGCGGTTGCGGTTTTGCCCACAGTTCGCATCAATGGATGCGACGCGGGCAAGTTGCAAGTGGCAAGTGGCAAGTGGCAAGTGGCGCCCAACGATGATGCACAAAAACCGCCGCTTTTGCCGCATTGCAGGGCTTTTGTCGCAAACGGACGGACGCCAGCCGCATTAATGGCCGCCAGTAAAACAAAGCACGCCAAGCCCGAGCACAGGCCCCCAATCCCCGCTCTATCTGTGGCTCTCTCCCACATTTAACTGCACGCATCCGTCGCCTAAGCTCTGCCTCATTTGCAGACAAAGTGATTTTTGAGCAAAGCCCAACCACAAAAAACAATGCATATCCAATTGAACTTAACCCCGTTCGAGGTCAAGGTTAAGATTTCAAATAAGCGACAAGGAAAAAAAAAACACAAAATGCTGAACAAAAATACAAAGAAAAATAAATAATCAATCAAACCATTCACAAATTATAAAAAAAATAAACATTTAAATATCTGTTTTTTTTTTGGACTTAGGAATTGTGGTCTTTTTATTAATTAATTTTACAGAAAATTCTTTGCGATTTCCTTATAAATTTTAATGCCATTAATATCATTGATTTCAAGTCATTTATTAAATTGTAATCAAAATTCGTATAAAAATATCAATTAAAAGGAACTGTGAATTTTCACATTTTTTAAAAATCAATAATTTAATTAACTTTGAAATGCTGAATTAAGTCTTGTAATCATCTATCTATCTATCTATCTGAACCTCGAAAAACAAGTTTTGAAATTTTTTTTTTAATAAACAATTGGGAAATATATATATGTGTTATATATATATGTTATTTGATTTAAAGTAAGAGTCACAATTCAATCAATTTAAATTTGCTGGAGTAAATGCAGTAAGACAATTAATTATTTTAATTTGTATTTAATATATATTAGAAAAAATTAAAAAGTATACAATATATTTGTGATCGAAGAATAGATCGGCCTCATTAAGGGTATTCCTAACTAAAGATAAAATATCGCTATTTATTTATTTTAAACAAAATGTAGAGCTGCAATTGTTTATTTAATTAAAAATTCAAATCAAGACATTATCAATTTTTGTTTTAAGTAAAATTAAAATTAATTAATTGGTTAAAACAATTGTAAATAATAAAGGTTCAACTGAAGTTGAAAAACAATCTAGCTAACTTTTAAGTTAGTCTAACTAATCCCATCTTTAAATTAAAAATAGATTGTTTTCCCATTTTTCTAGATCTGATTTCTCTTTGCAAATTTTTTATGTTTTAAGCATTTTTTTCAGCCATTGCAAGCAAATTGCATGTGTGTGCAAAGAAAAGCGGAAAGCTGAAATGGAAATGGATTAATACTTACTGTATGTAAACCGGTTGTCAAAGAAAGCGTTGCGCTGTGTTGGCCACGCCCCCTCCCCTTTCGCCCCACAGCGGCGCTGGCTGCGGCTGCAACAAAATAAACCGCAAATCCGGACTGCAATCAAATTTGCCGCGTTTAAACCAAGTGCAGCAACTTTTGGCCGGGGCCAAAAACCATAATGGGCAACTTTAAATGCCGCGCTGCTTAACACGCAATTCAATAATTTGTGGTCGATGTCATCAATTTAATTACAGTCCACACACGCACAGTTCAGTTTGGCCCGCCCCCATCCAAATAAAGAGTTCGCACACATGATTGTTGTTGGTATTTTTCTTGTAATTCTTTTCCATCTCCTCCACAGCCTTCTCCTTCTCCATCATTTTCCGCTGTTTATATTCTGTTGTGTGCTGCAATTTTTTCCTTTTCATTCAATATCAATTCGCTACTGCTGCACACAGAACTTTACAATTTCAATTCACGTTTCTTGTTTTTCTTCTTTCTTTACAAGCGAGCCAAAAAATTAAATAAAAAATAAACTTAATCAAATAAAAAAAAAAAAAAAATGTACATAGTTGGTATATAAATTTACAGCATTTGTTTTTTCTCTTGTTTGTTTCTTTGTGTTCTTCTTCATTTTCATCTTCTACTTTGTTTTTCTTTTTTTGTTTGTTCTGCAGTTTTGTTGTATTTGTATTTGATGTGTTTTTTTTTTTTTGTTGCTTCACGTTAACTAAATGTCTTGGTCAAGCTGCCGTCCGAAAGTCGAACATGGGAGAAAATCAATGAATGCAAAAGCCCGAATGGGAATAGTAAAGAGAAGTTGCCAAAAACTTTAGCTTAAAGCAAAATCAATAAATTAGTGCACAAACTAAGAAAACAAAACATATATATATGTTTATATATGTGTAGGAAATTATACAAAATATATGACTGAACGCTAAACCTCTTTCACAAATGCCGTAATCTTTCAGTTGGCCTTCTTCTCGTCTGCCGTCGGCGCTGGCGTCGACGTCGGCGTCGCTGCCGTTGCGGACGCAGCTGCAGCTGATGACGACGTCGTCGTTGGCGTTAGCGTTGGCGTCGTCGTCACTGACGGCGATGCGCCCGAAAGGTCCAAGTCACTGGCGCTGTTCTGTGGAAGGGATTCAAAGCGAAGGAAGGGTATTAGAGGGTTTATCGATAAGGTCGATAATATATATATATAAATATATTTGGTAGACCTTGAAATATTAATTTAGCACACAATAAGTTAAGATTGCTAAATGCATTGTAAACCGTGAACTAACTATTAGATCGATAAGTCTATCGATAAATTAAATATTTATTCCAGACAAAGATAAAAACTAATTTATACAGTAGCTTGCCAAATGTGTCCCTTATCATGCATTTGAAATTAAAAATGTAAGCAGCTAGTTTTACTTTTAAGCTCGATTAATATATCGTTTATCGATATGATAGAAATTAATTTAAGTATTAGCTCTCTAAATGTATCCCTTATAATGCAATTGAAATTAAAAATGTAAACAAACAAGTTTTACTTTTTAGCACGATTAATATATCGTTTATCGATAAACTACCAGTGGTTGATTTAAGTCACCAAAACGAATAAATTAGCGCCTGGAACACTGAATGTATTGTTAAACGTTAAAATGTGTACAAATTCAAAACATATTTATGTCGTAGGTTGAATCTGATAACCGATAAGTATACCGATAACTTAAGATGAACTCACCTTCATCTCCTTGCGCAGCTTCATTGACTTGCCCATGGACTGGAGGCGATAGCGCTCCTTGGCGCGCTCGCGTATCTTCTCGGGCACCACCCACAGGGTGGTGGCCATGTTGCCGACGAACAGGAGCAGGAAGAGCCCGCACATGACGGACACGTGCCAGGGGGCGTCGGGCGGGTAGTAGGCCAGCTTGAACAGCGTCCAGGCGTTGTAGGCCTGGAAGGCGTAGCCGATGAACAGGAACGGCAGCAGGAAGCTGAGACCGCGCCACATCCACGAGTGGAAGCCCTCAATGGTAATGTCCATATTGTGGCGCTCGCCCAGCGCCTTTAGCCGATACAACAGACCCTTCTGGTAGCCAAACTGCAAATACTGTACAATGCCTGCGGCAGGGAAAAACCAAAATGCGAATGCGAACGCGAATGCATTGAGGCGTTTATATATCGGATCGATCGAAGCAAAATGAATGCTCTTAACTCACTGATGTAGACATTAAAGTACATGAACTGCAAACGGAAGAGCTGCCAGTGCTCGCCCTGGGGCCAGACGAGCAGAACGCCGGCGGCGACCGTAGAAATAAAGTGATGGGCGCGCCACCAGCCTTTAATCCTTGAGCCGTTCACCTTCAGTATGGACTCGCGTATGGTCAGCGTGCAGTAGTACCAGACCAGCAGGAATATGAAGGCCAGCTCCAGAGCTCTGCGGGTCGCGTTTTGGGTGGGGTTAGGCTGGCGTTTGGTTGTTAAGGTTGGGGCACTGTATTGTTTACTCACCTGTAGTTGAATATCAAATTGAAAAACGCCATTATCAGTCCAATTACGTTGAGTATTAATTTAAACTTTTCGTAGTCATCTTTGTAGCGAACTTTGTCGTTTCTGTTCAAAATGGAGACGTTCACATCGCCCAGTATAATCTATAGGCCAGAATGAAAAAAAAAAATAAATAAATGTCAGCTTGATGCCCATAATACAGGCAGCTACAAATTGCCGCTCACAAAACTTTGGCACAAATCCAATTTGCAACTTACCTGCAGGTAACGGCCTGATTTCGCTGGCAGCGATTGCTCGATTTCATGCAACTGCGCCTTGCGCTTCAGCGACATCTTCTGCAGATCGTCCAGTTTCTCCTTTTCATCGCTCTCGATTGGCCCCTTGTATCTGTGGATACATTTAAAATGTTTTAGCTAAAATTCTTTTTACTAAAATTGTATTAACTTAGCCAAAGCCCATGTCCAATTCAAAAGGTTTCTATTTTAGTTGAAGTAAACAGTTTAAACATATTTTTACTAAGTCAAAATATGTTTATATATTTGACAATAACAATTTAGTTTTTATTTAAAACACACATCTCTTGTTTTAAAATTCTATTTACATTTTTTTCCCTTTAATTGAAACATTAAAATGATAATAAATGCTTTATTTAGTTCAAATTACTTTTCGCAATTTATTTCATTTTTTTTTTATTCATTTATTCGATATAACCTTGTGACATATTGCAAATAATTTCTTTAAAGTTTTTATTTGCAAACAAAATTTAATTTTTACATGCAAAAACTTTGGTTTTTTTTTCGTTTGAGCAATTGAAATTAAATTTATTCAACTGCACTCAAAAAGGAAAAAAAATTATGATAATAGCTGACATATGGAAAAAAAGGAGATTTATGAACAGCCACAAGAAATTGTTTTCCAGCAACAAAATTAAGTTGCCAGTGCAATTTAATTGTCGCTGTTGCCGCGTTGACCTTTCAACCCTGGGGGGAAAATGCAGGTAACTGCAGTTGGGCCAATAGATTGAATGTCGCAAATGGCCCGCAATTTGCATAAATACGATATAGTATGTGTGTGTATGCTTGTATATTTATACATATATTTTTGATTTAACGACGATACCAATTATACACACGGCACACGGCAATTTCAATTTTACCCACGTCAAAGTTCAATTTAGACATAATTGATAGTTAGCCACATGCACAGACACAGTTAGTGGCCAGTCCACACTCACACTCACACTCACACACACGCAGACGCTCACACAAACGTGGTTATCAATAGGGGTGGCTCTTACCGTTACTTTTACCTTTACCGTTTGCTGCGTTGTTTATTCGATTCGCTGGCATTTTATCAATTGCGTGCATAATTCATGTTTTTATTTTTAAACATCTAATAAACGCTACGAAACCCGAACTACGATAAGCGACCGGCGGTAATACGTACCAAAGTGGGGTGTGCCCGACTGGAAGATACCCTGAAATGTTCAGGACTTGCAGCAAGCATTTTAATATATGTAAAAAACCTAAATTTTGAATCGATTGGGCGATAATATTCAAAAACGCTAAATATTCAAATTTTATAGCTATAGCTTCTATTATCTTTGAGATATTCTCAAAAAATCCAAGTCTTTATATATTAATAGACTTTATTAATAGAAAAACCTAAAGCTATGCTTATACAAATATCTAGATTTAAAAAAATATATTTGCTTTATGTGATTGAAGAGATGCCTGTTTCATACGAATGCCCCCAAGTAGTATACCCTGTACATATATTCAATAAGTTCAAGGTATAGAAAGTGCAAAGAAAATGCGATTTCTTGGGCAAAAAGCGGAAAGCACTCGAACTGATAACTGGCGGCTTCATAGCTGGCCAATAATCTCGACACATACACACACACAGACACACACACACACACACACACTAATTCCAGAGCGTGTTATGCAAGTGCGGAAGTTAACCAGGCGACATTTGGTGCTCGTTTTGGCCGATTTCAGCTACGCATCCAAAACTTTGCTGCCATAATGACTAAAAATAGTTGCCTCTGTTTTCTTTGATTTATTTTTATTTATATTTATATTTCCATTTGTTTTTCCATTTGCACACGCGCCAAAGTTGGCTAACATTAGCGGGCCACTTAATGCCGGTTTTGAAATGCAAACGTTGCAGTTGTTGTTTTTGTTGTTGTTGTTGCCTTTTTATGCACATTGCACACCTTTAGCTGAGGGGAGTAAACAGACAAACACACAAATGGTCCAAACAGGCAAACATGTACAAAATCCAGCGACGCGTTTCGCCAAAGCAATGAACCACAACAACTACAACTGCAACAACAACAACAACAACAACAACAAGAACAACAGTAATTACAGGGTGTTAGGCCGCAGCTGACGACCATTTGCATTTCAATTAAATTTAATTTGCGTAAACCTAAAACGAGCTTTTTGAGGGGGATTTCTAATTGTTTTTTTGTTTAAGTATGTCTAAAAAAAGTTAATACATCTATAAAGTATTGTTTTGGTTCCATTATTTGTGCGTTTAGTAAATTTGACAGTCAGCTAGTCGCAAGGTCGCCATTTGAGGCCAACAGCGAAACGCGCGCGTTTTTAAACGCGCTAACAGCTGCTCACATAAGTGAGAGCGAGCATGTGAGAAGCGCCCATGAGAGTGAGAGCGACCGGGCTCGCTTCGCTATGTGCGCATTCGGGCAAGTCATGGCATGGAAAGAGACGAAGCAACGGTTTGCGCTCTCTCGATCGGTTCAGACTGGCGTACTCACATGCAAACACATCACGTATGTATGTGTATGCGTTTAGCGGTCAGCAATCAAACTCCACAACTGTTACGGCAACAACAGCAAACACACCACTCCAAGCTGGCCCTGTCTGACAGCTCGCACAGTGGGTCGCATTTGCTTAACATGCACGCAATTTTTAACAGCATTTCAGAAGTTGCGATATACAATATAAGAAAAGTCAAATATGATTGAGTAACGCAAGTAAAGTCAAAAACATTTATTCAGGCATAACTCAGTCAATAAATACTGTTCATGTGTTAAAATGAAAAGGTTTTAACAAATGTAAATGCGATTATATAAGAATACTTCATAATGTTTTTCTCTTTAAGAATACATGTGCTTAGCAAACTGGAAAAACAGCTTTTAAATTGCCCAGTTCGTTGGCTTATGCAAATTGTGCACTGCACATTTGCCCCACTGTGAAACAGCTGGTTATTCAGCTTAGTATTGTTTATTTTTTTGTTTTGCGTGTCGCACTTGCTGTTTGCTGGCGCTTAAGTTTACGCTTCATGCAACAACACAGGGTCAAGGGCGGCAGGTTGATAAAGGGGGCGAGGCTTTGTGTGGGGCCAGAGCTACTGCAGCAAAGAGCCAATGGCGAGCGGACAGCGGAAGTGGGGGGAGAGCGGGGCGACGAGAGGGCAAAGGTTCACTTTCAATTACAAAATAAACAGTTTATGACATTGGCTGTGCCAATAAACACGCCTAACACCAGTTCTGGAACAAAGTCTACGTGTGTTTTATCACACGTTTTATCAGAAGAAACACAGTTGTAAAAACTAATTGGAGTCCCGCTGGCTCAACAACTAGCTAGAAAGAATACACACACACAACTTAAGATACGAGCTACAGCTGTTGTCGACTGGACGGACTGATAAGCGGCCACCTTATTGACTAATTGCCGCCATACATGTGTTCCACAGTTCGCTGATAAGCGAACAGAAGAAGGAATACAAACTTGTGTGTGTGTGTGTGTTTGTGTCGTGTGTGTGGATTGCAGTCGTGAATCTGATTAGAATACCTGGGTAGCAGCGGTAATTGATTGAGATCAAATTCCAACTGGAGAACATCAAAGGGGGTTGGTCGCTTATTGTAGCGATGGTCGCGTTTCGAACTCGAAACCGAAAGCGATGCCGAGTCAATCGAAAATAAATCTGTTTTTAATAATTTAAAAATTTATGTGTGTCACGGCTAAATGCTAATTGATAGTTAATAATGTATATGAACATACAATTTAACAGCTAGTCCTAGTTTGGAGAGTTTACAAAATATATATTCAGCTAATTGATTTTTGTAACAAGTTTTATATGAAAACTATTTTGTATAGTGCTTATCGTGTCACGCGCCCATTTCTAGCCCAAGCCCGGAATAAATCCATATGCAAGTGCGCATATAAAACTTAGTACAAATATATACATACATACATATACATATATAAGCGTGTATGCAATTATAGAAGGGTTGGCTTTCTTGTACATATGCCTATGAACACATACAGTTCATATATACACGAATATATCAATATATGTGTATGTATGGTTGTATGCCTGATGGTAATTGTACTCACTTTCGCATAGAGGCCGTTATTTGATTCATGCGATAGCGCTGATGTTTGATCTCGTTGAAGCATTTCTGCTGGTGCTGGTGCAGCTGCTCGAGCAGCTCCATGTAGCGTCTGTTGCATGTCTACGGAGAGAACGGGCGCCGGAACGGGGCGGTGGAAGGGGGACGCTCTATTAGCAGCTGTTTGGAGGTGAATACGGTTAAACAAGAACAACTCACCTCAAGTTCGGTGTATTCCCGATTGAGCTCATCCCATTCATTGCGCAGCGTCTCGATGTCCATTTTGTTGTTGTTGTTATTTTGGCTGTTGCTTTCTACGCTGGTTGTCGTGTGCAACAGCTGTTTTGAGGTTAGGGTCTGTGCTGGCTGTGGTGAAGAGAGAGTGAAACGAAGGGGAGGGGGTCAACCACTTGCCGGCTCTCGTGGGGGCCAATGCGCCGTCAGCAAAAGTTACCAGCGTTCGCTGCCAAGTATTTTGGTGAAAAATCAATTGGCCGCAACGCAGCCAATTCGCCACGATTTCTATTTCGCACTTAAGCACCGGCCACAACGCAATGCGTTTTGATTTTATTCAACTTTGGCAGCCCGCTAGAACAATTGCGGTTTGTGGACGCGACACTGGGGCTTAGCAGCCAGCACCTGGAATTGGAAATAATGCCGGGGCTGTTTCACTTATTTGTGTGCTGCTTTGCTTTGCTTTGCGACGTGTGTTGTTTTGTTTAAAAATAAATTTGAGCGTAGCAGAGCGGCGACGCTTATGCCGTGCGGTAACTAAAACTGAACTGAACCAAACACCGAAACAATGAACAGCGGCAGCGGCAACGACAGCGGCAAACGGTAGACGGCGATCAAAATTGGCAGAGCGCGCGGCGGCAGAGGTGTTCTAGGGTAGCGGACACTGCAGCGGTTAATTCGAACTACTCAAGACTTAGTTTGGCGACGGTACTTTAGATTAGATTAAAACTAAACACAAACACAACAAACACACACAGCACAGCAGCCAGCCACACACGCACTCACCAAACAATATTCTGCAATGGTTTGACAACAACACAACAATGTGGGCGAGCAGCAGACGCTCGCTCGCTTGTTGCGTCGCGCTCCGGTCGATATGGTTGTACCGCTCTCTCTCAACGGATTTCATTTGCTTGTAGCGCTATCTTGTGTGCACACACACGCTAGGCCGTTGCTAGCGTGTTTGTCTATGGTAAGTTTTACACAAATGGTGAGTTTAGCTGCTGAGCTGGTGAGTTGCGATTGGCGCGCGTTTTAAATTCGTTTGTCCATCTGCTGCATTGTTGACTGTGCGATTTTAAAAAGACAACATTGTTTCGTTGTGTACATAAAGCAGTTTTTATTGCAAAAGCCAAGCCTACTAATAGTCAATTAGCAGCTGTGTGGTCTTTGGGCCAAACATATAACATGAATAAAAAAAAAACCAATACGTATATAGGATTGTATATAAATATATGTATACATGTGTGTGAATAGGCGGAAATAAACCTAATGCGGGCGGCGCTACTCCTTGCGCCTAGCACGCAGTCGCAGCGCCAAGTAGGCGAAGCACCGAAATCCAACAATCAACAAGGCCAATCCCACGTAGTCGAGCGGCAGATCGGCGACGGAAAAGTTGAGAGTTTCCAGGATGACCTTGCCGGAGCTGGGGCAAGTCGTGTTCGAGGAGGTGCAGCTGATCTCGCCGGGCTCGACGTCGGCCCACTGGTTGATAAGTAGACCCTCGTTAGCGTACCGGAACCAGGACAGATAAGACAGCCATTTCAGGTAAATGGGCACCGAGCCCGAGTTGAGGAAGAAGCCGCCGAAGAGCAGGAATGGAATGATGACCGGCGGCCCAACCGACAGCGCCATCGACGTCGACGAGCTGGCGCAGGATATCAAGTAGCCAAACGAGGTGGACACGTTGGCCACCAGCGTGACCAGCGCCAAACAGTTGAAGAAGTGCAGCGCACCCGCCCGCAGGCCAATCATCGGATACGCAATAGCCGTGAAGACGAACGGCACGGTCAGAAAGAGCGGCAGCTCCGCTATGGTCTTGCCCAGGAAGTAGGTGTCGCAGCGATAGAGGCGACTGCGCGCCTCCCGCATAAATACCGGCAGCTCCGACGTGAACACCTGCGGAATTCAGATTCAGTTAGGCGGGACTGGAAAAAGACGGATTAAATTCTGGCTCACGTTAATGGTGGCAAACACGTTCTGAAAGGTCATATTGGTCAGGAAGAGAAAGATGGCGCCGTTGATGTTCATCACGCCCACCTGCGTCAGCTGCTGCCCCAGGAAGATGAGTCCAATCAGAATGGCCACCATCTGCAGTAAACAACGTAAGCCTGAAGAGCATTCAGCGCAAATTGGGAAACATGGTCGATCTTACCGTGGTTTGGATGAGGCGCACTTTGACCAGCAGCGGCTCCTTCAGCACGGACAGCCAGGAGCGCCAGAGCACGGCCCGGAACTGCATGAACCATGTCGCCTTGTATGTATACCCATTCTCGGGCTGCTCCAGCGGCTGCGACAGCGCCTTGGCGGCCAGCAGCTGCTCCATGTCGCGGGCCACCTTGCTGATGGCGAAGTTGTCGCAAATCTTCGCAATGCGCTCCCGCGACTCCACCTCGCGGCCCGGCACAATCGCCAGCACCTGGACATAGAAGTCCGCCGGATTATAATTGGTCGGACATTGGGCGCCAACGCTGCGAATGAGAATGGGAAGTGAGAACATGGTTTACTTTTTATTGTACTATTATTTGCTACTACTATTTTAACCCAACGTGAAGTTGGGTTCTTCCATAAACCATCAAAAACAATTATATGCTACTATTATATTTTTTACTACTGATAACTTCAACAATTTTTAACAACTTTAATATACTACAAGAATGTATAATCTACATCTATTATTATTTATTACTAATGTATGTTCTATTCTACTACTATAAGCTATTACTTTTTATTTATTTAATAAAACTATATTTTTCCACCACAAACTAATACTAACTTTAATTTGATTTTATTGCAATAAACTAGAATTATTTGTTACTACTACCATAAACAATTATTCAGCTACAATTATATACTACTACTACTATATTCAACCAATACACCTATTATCTACTACTATATTCTCCTACTATAAACAACAACATTTTATTACAAGCTACTACGATATTTTACTACTAAAAACTACCACTGTTTTTAGCTTTAAGTGTTTACTACTTTTATATATCACTACTATAATCTACTACTATTTTTATATACTACTACTTTTTTTTACACTTTTTTGTTGAATTTTCGAATTGGTTTTTGGGCCACTTACTAGGAAAAGAAGTCGACGGCTTCGTTGGGCGTGCCCAGGAAGGCGACGCGTCCCTCGGCAATGAGTAGGATCTTGTCAAAGAGCTCGAACAGCTCCGAGGAGGGCTGATGGATAGTCAGAATGACCGTTTTGCCCTTCTGCGAGAGTTTCTTAAGCACCTGAACGACGCTGTGGGCGGTGAACGAGTCCAGGCCGGACGTGGGCTCGTCACAGATGAGCAGCGGCGGATCGGTGAGCGCCTCCGAAGCAAAAGCCAGCCGCTTGCGCTCGCCGCCCGAGAGGCCCTTAACGCGGCCCGGCACGCCAATAATCGTGTGCTGGCACTTGCTCAAGGACAGCTCCTGGATCACCTGGTCGACACGCGCCACCCGCTGGCGGTAGCTGAGCTGGCGCGGCATGCGCACCATCGCCTGAAAGATGAGATGCTCGCGTGCCGTCAGCGAGCCAATGAACAGATCGTCCTGCTGGACGTAGGCGCAGCGCGCCTGCATCTCCTTGGCGTCCACGGGCTGGCCGTTCAGCAGGCGCACGCTCGACGGCGACACCTGGACGCCCTGCGGCGATCGGAACGCCAGCGCGTTCAGCAGCGTCGTCTTGCCCGCACCGGAGCTGCCCATCACGGCCAGCAGCTCGCCCGGATAGGCCACGCCGCACACTATAAAATAAATGGAAGCAGACCATCTCAAACAGGGGCAACTCTTTGCGAGGGAAATTTACCGTTCTTTAGGAGATGCTTGCGCGGCGCGGGAATGTGGCGCTCGTTGCAGAAGAGGCCGCGCGTGCGGTTCACCAGCTGGCGCCAGTTGGAGCCCGGCTGGTGGACGGCCCCGAAGATGTCCACGTTGTGCCAGGCGTAGGTGAGCGTCTCCGGCAGCTGCGTGTCCTCGACGCAGCTTAGGCTGCCATAGTTCTTCGCCTGCCCGAAGCCGCGGCTGATGCAGCTCTGCGCGGTGGGCGCCACGTCTGTGGGCGCCGTTGTCGCCGTCGCCGCCGTTGCCGCCTGCTCCCCTTGCTGGGCGAGACAATTGGTTAAATTTAATAGGGGAATTCAATAAAATATCTGGTAGCTCATATGTTTTTAAGTTTAAAGAAATTTGAAATCTCTTTTAAAAAATAGTTCAAAGAAACTGAAAGTAAATGGAAGAAAAGTCGGGTAAACTCTTAAGAAAAGTGTTTTTAAACTCTGCACGAAAAAGAAGAAGAAGCGGAGAGCAGAATTTTGAGCAAAAGTAAAAGCTCGTTCGTATTATGAAAAGGTTGCGAAACTTTTCAATTTGCGGCGAATCGCCGGCCAGTGCTGCCCATAAAAAAGGGCGACGACGCGTAAATCTTTTCAGCGCGCTAATCCCGGCTTCGGCTGACGACCTTTTCGCGGAAACTCCCCGCCCCCCCCCCCCCCCCCCCCCCCCCCCCCCCCCCCCCCCCCCCCCCCCCCCCCCCCCCCCCCCACCCCCGCTTCGGCCGCCGCCCCTTGCGCGGAAACCCCCCCCCCCCCCCCCCCCCCCCCCCTCTCAGTCAATTTCCCACTCGCTCACTGAGAAGCTTAACAAGAAATGCCGAAATATTTTTGGGGTGGCAGCAACTTGAAATACCATTTGAAATGTGCAAATTAGGGCGGCCATAAGCCGCAGACATAGTCCTTAGTCCGTAGTCCGTATTTGGCCATGTTGGCACTTGGTGAGACAATTGGCCGGCGTAAATGTAAATCGTTGGGATTGCCGAGCGTCGAGCCTTTATTGCCATTCGAAGGTGACTGGGGAAAGTTTGGCGCTCTTTTCGAGTGCACTGAATCAGTTCGAATGCTCCGGCGAGTGTCTCGGCGTCAAGTGATTGAGCAATTGGGCATTTCGTAATTTACTTAGCATACATTACGCATTTGCTGCCTCCCATTAATCTTGTTAACTTGTTTGCGCCAACCGCCTCAAACCAAACACACTCAAATACACAGATACACAGATACTTGAATACTTGGATACATGTGTGCAAGTGTTTTGTATCCTCTCGACAGATAAGCGGCTAAATTTCAACTTAAGATACGCAAATTGCACTTTAGGCTTGAGTGGCTGCTGAAGAACTTAAAACAATTCACCAGCTGCGATTTATTTTGAGCTTCAAGATTAATTGAATTCATTTAAATGTGTTCTAAGCTTTCTTTATTTATAAATAAATAATATATATGTATATGATAGAATATTACTTGCTTGTTATTTGTGTCTAGTTAACTAATATCTTTGAATATTATCCAGTCGTGAATTTCTCAATATTTTAAATTTAACAAGCGAAAGCTTTTTCTTCATGTTTTTACATAAATACCCAGTAAAATTGTTGTGACTGGAAAAAATTCTATGCTGGGAGTAAATTAACCAAATAAGCGAAAAATCTCAGAAAAAAAAAGTTAGTTAGATTGCTCTATATATATTAATTACTATATTAATGCAATGCTTAAATATAAATCCAGCTTTTCAAAGTCTAGCCTTAAAATTTGCTACTTTCAAACATAAAATATCTGCGGACTGAAGTCAATTTCAATTTGCAGTTCCTGCTTCTTCTTTTTCGTCCTCTTCTTATGATTTACTCGCCAAGTTGGCAGACTTATTAATTTGTTGCGATCCCATTCGCAAATCATCAACAGCACTTAAGTAATTTACCTTTATGTACTCACTTTAAATATGAACATATATATATATATAAATATTTATAAAAAAAATTAAAAAGTTTATTTTTTTTTTTGTTGCGGCTAGCGACATCTGGCGGTCAGAACAGTTTTGCCAGCGGCTATTCGGAAAACCGTTGCCAGGCAGCTAAAAACGCATTTCCCAAAAAGTTGTGCGAAGTAAAAAGTATGAAAAATTAAATAAATATGAAATGTAAAATACAAGCCGGGGGCCAAGCGCCAACAACAACAACAACAACTGATAAAACGGCAACACGCACTTAAGAAGCGCCCAAGAAGACGGCAATAACAACAACAACAACAACAACAACCATAAGGCAGACAACACAGGCAAATAAATACAGGAGAAACTTTTTAATAACATTTTTCGGCCTCATTTGTTGTGAAAACAATTTTGGCTTGGCCGTGCACCGCGGCACGCCGCCTGCTGCCTGCCGCCTGCCACATGCCACATGCCACCCACTGTGGCTGCCACATGTAACGGATATTAAATATTTTTTCTCGCGTTCACCTCGAGACAGCGTCGTCTCCGATTTCTTAAGGCAAATTGAAATGCAGTCGAGAAAAGCAGAAGACACGACAGCAGCAGAGATCAGCGGCCAGGACCTGAATACGCAGGATTATTAATAGCCTGGCCGTACATTCAGCCTTTGTGTCCACAGCATTTGCTTAATTTTGATGAATTTTTATACAAATTATTTTGATTGCGTAACGTGAAACGCGAAAGCAAACGTTTGCCGCTTTCCATCAACTTTTCAGTGACGCCAATTAGCGATCTCCCCCATGGAAACCACTCAAGCCCAGGCGGCAGTGGGGCCAGCGGTGCTGACAGCAACCGCAACGGACAAAGCGGCACTGGAAGCCCTATCATTGGGTCAAACGACCAACGACAACGGTACAAAAGCCGTTCCTGGAACTTTATATTGCAACTGAGGAACGGCGTTCAAATTTCAATGGAATCGAGGAAAACTTTTGCACAAACGATATTACTAAACATATTCTCAGAGCACAGCTCATCAACAAAGTTTACGCTACGTTGACAAGGCAAATGCATATTAAGAATATTATTATTTTTCAACCAGCTGCAATTGCTACCTCTTTTCAGGGCACTAGAAAGTTCTACCTACTATTCTAAGTGGGGTCAGCAATAGAATTATGCAGAAAAATATCCCAGTGAAGAGCACTTTTTTCAAAAGTTATTTTGCTCTAATGAGACACAAATTGCTTTTGACATGCAGAATTTGAAAATATGTTGTTCCTTTTTTGTTAGTTATTTATTTGTTTTGTTTAAGTTCTTTTTAGCATTTGAGTTAAGTATTGCTTTCATTAAAAATATGCTTTTCTTTTACTTTACAAAAACCTTTAAATGAATTTTTATTTTGTTGCGAGCAAGATTTAAGAAAATAAATCTTAAACAGCTTTAAACTTTACTATAAAACTAAGTTAAGAAAAATGGTGAAATGTTTGTAAATTAAAAGGTAAACAAAGATATTTTGTGAAGGCAACATTTGAAATTTGAATTGGTAAGGTAATTTCTCTTCAGACATTCTCGTGTAAAAAGAGCGACATCATTTAAAGGAAGTTTTATTTATTTATTTATTTTTGTTTATTTTTATACTGTTCACATGCCAGGCCGAAGATCTTTTAAGGCTGCTAAGCCGACTAGAATAAATACAGATATGGCCAGATAGCGACACTTGCCAGACAGCAGCGTGAGCTGCCGAGATATAGATACATATGTAAAGATACAGATACAACAGCTAGGGATGCTGATATGGATACCTTGAATGGGCAGTCAAATAATGACCCAGATAAGAGCCCGACAATATACAATATCAATAAAACAGCACAAAATAAATAAAGCAAAGCAGAAAGAAGAAGAAAAAAAACCAAAAAAAAAAATAACAAAGAGGCAGCTGGAATGCGAGCAGAAAGAAGCCAAGACAATGACAACAAGCACACGTTAACAAGCATAAAACATGCGTTAAGCACTTCTCAGATACGCGGCCAACCCAGATACAGACACAGATACATAGATACGCAGCCGGTTTAAAGATATAACTACTCGCAACAATTGTTATGTGACACTCGCTTGACACACATGGCTCTTGTTTTCGTGCTCCCCTCGCATCGAACCTCTTCAAGAAACTGCAAAGCACGCCTCGCTGCATCTATTTAAATTCATTTGGCTTGGATACTTGTTTTAAATGCAACATTGCGAGCCTCGCAGCTGAAGTTCTTCTTATCATTGTTTATAGACTCTATCATTGAACCCTTAAACATATTTTTGTTTTAAACGTTAGCTTACAATTTATCCATAAACATTTACTTATTTATTGGCACGTCAAAATAATATCTTAAATCTTCATACATCGAACACGTTTCAATAAATAAATGTTTAATAATTAAAAAAAAAATATTATTGTTGGTATATTTTTAACTAACAAAGCGAAAATTAAGAACATTTTTAAATTTTGCTTAAATCATGTTTTCGACTATAAAAATCCTGGTCTTATGCAGTTAAATTGTTTATTGATGGAAAGCTGACTATTCGGTTGGGTTTATACTGAGAGAATTTTTCTCTTACTGTTCTTCTTTTTATGTATTTATAAATATGATATATATGTATATATATATACATTTATACTATATATTTATATTATTATTATTATTTAGTCAGAGATAGCTTGTTATTTGTTATGCCATGTTCAAAATGTTAAAAACAACTGTCTTGACTTTAAGTAAGCCTCTTCCTGCTGTTCATGTAGATGTTTTTCAAGAGTCACATTTAATTTTTGATTATAGAAAATATTGAAAAAATTTGTTGGCTCTGTTGAGGTTTTCTCTGGAAAAGGTAGCAACTACGAACAGCGTATTAAGCAGTCGATTGCACTCGATTGCAAATGTTCTTGCCGTCAATTTATGCGGTCAATTTTTGTTCTTGTCGCCCAATTAAATATTTGTTATTAAATTCTTTAAGCAAACACAATCGCCGAACTTATGCACTTGAGAAATGACACTTTAAACAGAACCCGGCACTGTTTAAAGATCTGTGCCAGCTGCGTGGAAATTCAGCACAATATGCAACAACAAATTGTTCTATTTAGTTTTTCTTATTCATGTTGTATTGCAACATTTCCATCGCATAATGCGTGTCACTGTCCAAGTGCGTGTGTGTGTGTGTGTGTGTGCGATCATTTCGATGGTCTGCAACTACACACAGAAAAAAAACTGTTTTCTAAGCGATCGCCTTCTTAAAGTTTTAAATATCAATTTTATTATTATTTAATATTATTTATTTGTGGCCTGAATAAAGTTTTCATTAAATGAAAGCTGATTTTGATTGTTATAAAAATGTCATAAATATAATTAAATATTTGTGACAAGTATGAAATATTCACCGAATTATTCAGATATATATATATGTATATACAAGTTGAAAACAAAAACTTTGCTCTCAAACTAAGAAGTTTTCAATTCAAGCAAACTTTTTTTTTGAGTGTACGCATTCTTCAAGCAACTATTGCAACATTGTGGCTGATGCAATGCGGTTGCGGTCTTCATCTATGTGGGGGCGTGGCTGGGCGCGACTGTTTCCCACGCCGTTGGCGCCTTAAAGCAGGCAACACTTTTTGCCAGCTGTTGCTTCTGCCGTTTACTCACATTGTGCAGCTGCTCAGCCGAGGGATGCTTGCTGCTGCCGCGTATCAATAGCTCCTGATCCTCTTGGCCCATCACACTAACGCACAATACGCACACACGCAAAACACAAAAACAAAGCAAATCAAAATTCGCGACTTTTCTTTCGAGTTCTATTTGTGTGTTTTTCTTTTTAAATTTTTGTTTTTTTCAGCTACTTTTTTGCTATTCTCTTTGCATCGTGATGAACGCGCTGACAAAACGCAACTGAAGTTGAACCGCAGAGCAACTCAACGACAACGGCGGCCATTGACGCTGCCATTGACGCTGCCGTTGACGCTGACGTTGACGTTGACGTTGACGCTGACGTTGACGCTGAGGCGCTGCTTGCGGTGTGAGCGCTGAGTGAAATTTGATGAGTGCAAACAGCGAAAAGCTCTGCAGCAACCAAAAGCAACAAAGATAACAACAACAACAACAACAACAACAACAACAAATGCCTTGTCTATTTCCATGGCGATTAGACCGCCGGACTGGCAGCTCAGCCGCCGCTCAGCGACGCGTCTCCGCTTTCATGTGCCACGTCGCTGCCCGCTTATCAGTTGCTCATTTGCCTACTTTGCATACCCTCGACGGGCCTTGTAAATGGCCAAGCTGGGTATATTCGTCAAGTGCGACTGTTTGTAGTATGTAGGTGGAATATACAAAATATCCATATAAATAATTACATATGAAACGGGTAAACGATTTAACGAGGCTCAAAAGAGAATAATTCGAATTCACTGGGTTTTTATATATGTATCAGAGTATGTTATTTACTTATTTATTATTATTATTATTATTTATTTTTTTTAAAATTAGAACTTTTACTTGTACGTCTTAAATATTTAAGGAAAATTAAAATTTATTACGAAACAAAACTTTAATTTACAAGAAGTTGAATATTCTTTGCGAGGATTTTTATAAATTAAACAATTTTTTTCAAGGGAACAACTATTTTTACGAATTATTGAGATTTTCAATTTTCAATATCGGAAAAAAACGAAAACTGAGATATTAAGTGTAAATAAGATGTATGTAATAACAGCTTTCCTTTAGGGTATCTAACAATCCGACACGCCCAACTTGCTGTTTTGTTAGCTGCTTATTGAATACTTATTGGTAATTAACTACAAGTTACCAGAAATTACAAAAGATCAAGCAACATGATCCTAATAGATCACTTTTATTATTAGGAACATCTTGGACATCAATCAATATTGTGAAGAAAGTAAAAAAAAATGAGGGGAAAGTTAAAAATGGAGGACTTAGATGGTTAGTTGAAGCAACAAAGATTGCAGGGTATTTATTTTCAGTTCGCGTTTTTAAATTAGCATTTGCGGATTCTTTGCCCTTAGTTGGGATTGAAGTGAAAAGCCTGAAGATGCTCGCTTCACTCATTTGTAGGCACAAACAGAGGCTTTTAAACACACACACACACAGACACACACACAGACACACACACAGACACGTGTGTAGCTGTTGTTGTTGCTGCAGCTTTGGGGCTTCTTTCTTTGATCGCTTTGAGCTGCAACTCAAACTGGCAACGACTTTCACGCAAAACTAATTCAAAGCTCGTAAGAGGCAGCACTTATTGTTGTTGTTGCTGTTGTCGTTGTTGTTGCTGCTGTCGCTTTAAAGTGTCACAAATTTGGTGCATGTGCCGCTGCAGTTGTCGCCCAAGCCGCCAACACACAAAATCTCTCTTGAACTTTTGGTAAGCTCACTTCCCAGTTTCCAGTTGCCAGTTGCCAGTTGCCAGTTGGGCCAACCCGGTCGGATGCCATCATTTACTCACTCAAATGCTATAAACTTTTTACACTTAACAATTTATTGTCACTCTGCTGGCGTCGACGTCGACGTCGACGGCGGCGTCGTTGTTTGTGCTTTGCAAGTTGCAGTGTAAAAAGCAAAAAGTGCAAAGAAGTAACTCGAGCAAAAACGTAGAAAGTTTCGCTAACACGCTTTTACACTCTCTCCCACGCACACACAACCAAACACACACACACACACACACACAGGTAGAACGGCCATTGACACTGGGAATCAAGTTTGTTTGCCGCTTTTGTCCCCGCGCTGACGTTGACTTCGAGTTAACCCGTGTCCTGCGTCCCGCAGCGTGTTAGTCCATGCAAATTATTGACGCGGACAGCGGCTTCAATAAATCTGTGTGTGTGTGTAAGTGTGTGTGGCAACTTTTGCTCTGCCTGCCGCGTGCTAACTTTATGCCAAGCGCCACGCTAATCAGACAGCTTTCTAGTTCATTGCATTGAACGAGCGCCACGCCCACATGGCGAGCCTCCATCCGCCACCGCCCCCGCTCCCGCCCCCTCTTTTAGCTCGTCCGTCAAGCAGCCACTCAACTGGCTGTAATTGCCAAGTAAATCAGCGCTGCCACTTGCCATGCCCAAAAAGTATGTTCTACGAGGGGAAAGCTGCAAAAGCGGCAAGAAGAAGCATTTCAAAAAGGGGCGGGAGGTTGGGGCGCGGGGGGGGGGAGGGGGTTGGTTGGTTTTGGCTTGCGCTAAACTTTGAGAAGTTTTAAAGAGGAATGCTTCATGGGCTAGATTCATAGTTAGTTAGTTAGTTAGTTGCTGGGCCCGACTGGGAAGCGGTCGCAGGATGGTGTGCTCCAAAAGTTTTTAACAGGGGTGCGGGGGTGGGGGAGGGCTAAAGAAAGGCGCTTGTCTGCTGCAGATAAACACACACACACACACACACACACTCATACACACACTGTGCATGTGTGCGCACTGGAATAACGTGCGGTGGAAAAAAATGTTAAGCTCAAAAAAAAGGAAATTAAGCAGTTTTCTTCACAACATAAAGATTGATAAGCTGATTGTGGGCAGAGGGTAGGAGGAAGGGGTGGAGGAGGGGGGGGGGTTGGGGCAGAGGCAAAGTAATTTAAATAGCGTCTACGAGTTGCCTATGGAAAGAATGTTGTTGGGCTAAGCATAAATTCGCAGCTCTTGACGAAGCTAAAAAAGTTAGCTTAAGCGAAGTTTAAACTGAGCTTGAGTTTAAAATAAGAAACGTTATATGAAATGAGAAGAGATGGTGATTAAAACTGAGAATTTGACTAGAATTTATTTTACATATAATAAGTGCATATTTAAATATATAGATCGAAGCGTATTCACAAGTTGATTTAAGTTCACATTTTCCAATTTTTTCATAACTTTAACTAATTTATACTTTAAATTAAATATCCTTCGTCACATAATTCACTAACAGAGTATTTCATTTAAATTTCACATAACTAAAATCTACAATTTTATATGTAAATCTGTACACTCAGAGAAAAACTAAGTGTCAAGTTCAACATCGTTTAAACTTATGTTAAAATTTCTGTGATTTTATGAAAAAATATTTCGCTTAAATTTGCAACAATTTCTTCTTCTTTTTTTGCCAGTGTATATTACTAAATAACTGTTCTATTCTTGTGGTCCTCGGGCTGTGTCGACACCTCGCCCAGAACGCGTTCAAATTGGTTTTTTTTTCTTTATTGTCGGGCCTTGTTTTTTTTTTTTTATTAGCTGTGCATAAAAATAGGTTGTCATCAATTCGCTGATGAATTTGTTACGGCATCATAAGTTCGACTTCAATCTAGAAGGGTTGCGGATAAAGGGGGTGGGCGTGAAGGAGGGCGCTGGGGGGGGGGGGGCTGGTTTGGTTGTCCCACTTACTGCAATAAAACCAAACGGCAGCGGCATATTTTCCTATTAAAGCGCATCAAGCGAATGTTCAACTCTGCGATAAGGCAGAGCTATGTGCAATAGAGAAGGCGCACAGACAGACAGACAGACAGAAAGAGAGAGAGGCAGAGAGAGAGAGAGAGAGGGAGCGCCTACGAATTTGCCGCTTACAGCACGCGCGCGTCTCATAAAAACGTATCAAAACATCCGCTGGGAGTCATAAAAATTTTGCACTTTGCCCGCAGATGCAGGCCGCGTCCCAAGCAGGTTGGCCAAAGGCTGGGAAATTGAGGGCAAATGGTGGAATGGGGCCAAGAGGGTTACCAACTTTTGTCTTGCCGACGCGGCGTATGTGTAATCTAATAAAATGTGCTGTTTATGTGGCAACAGGCTCGCTGCCTGGCCTAACTTGGCCTGGCCATGTCCGCCTAGTTAGCCGCAACTAGCTTCCAAGTGGCTTCCGCCTTCGCTTGCGCAACAGTTGCGCAACGCTGCTTTATGGCAGCCCTGCCACGCCCCCCGCCCCCACTGAAAGAGCAGCCAAGTTAACTGCAACTTATGATGTGGCCCGTGTTTGTGTTTCTCTATGGGAGCCATAAAGGCGAATAGTTCAACTCCGTAAGATTTTGCCTTTAAAGGAGAACTTACAAAGATCGCGATCACGATTAAAAAGGCAAGTACACAAATATGTTTACCATTAATTTTTATTCAAATAGAACTCAAGAGAAGATAACTAAACAAGTTAATTATGCAAAGAGATTTGCTTGAAAACAATTTCTAAGGCAATGAAAACCAAGCGAATAAAAGAAAGTGCAGAAAGATGTTTTTGAAAGGTTATCTATTTTATGTACATATATATGTATACATATCTATGTAAATATGTCAACGTTGGAGCTACAGATAATTGCAGTTAAGACAAGCCGCTTAAATGTAAATCAATTTGACCAAACGAATGAATGAATGAATGAATGAAATGCTCAAGCGCAAGTTGAATAAATTTCGAGTCAACCTTCTTCCCTTTTTTTTTTTGCAATGTGAATATAATTTATGTACACATAAATGGTCAAAGGCAATGCGTGGGATTGCGAGAGATTTGCTGTGTAATACGATTAAAAATGCATTTAATATATCAGCAAGGACTACGACATGCCACAAGACATAAGCCAGAAAGTAATGCAAGCCTGTCACATGGCCACCTTTTTACACCTACATACATTTCCCACAGCCCCTTTCAGCCAGCTCTAATTGGGGGGGGGGGGGAATAAAATAATTAAATTGCATTAAAAAATAAGTAAATATGCATATGAAAGGCGAGTTTAACCGTGAGCCGCGAGGCGGCAATGAAAATGCGCTGCTAATTAGCAAACTGACAGCGCACATTAAGAGACGGAGAAAGAGATAGAGAGAGAGAGAGACAAGACAGTGGACAAAGTGTGGGTGTAATATAAAGCATACGCACCGTTAGACAAGCCAATGAATTATGCAAAATAGCAGGCGGGACCCTCTCGCATACCCAAAAGTCCTTTGACGACACTGAGCGCTGCTTTTGTTATTACATTTTTAAGCATTTGACGTTTCTTTCCCCATCACACACACACACACACACACACATTGTGTGTGGGGCCCTTTCTGGTGCTACTAATATGCCAGCTAATTTGTGATTCATGTGATTTAAGCGCGTCAAAGAAGATTAATGACTCAAGCAAACTAAAGCAGATAACGCAAATTGCTAAAAAAAGGGCAACAAAAAAAAGGACGAGGCAAAAGAAAATGCCAACACACACACACAGTTATAGGCACTTCTCTACCTTGTAGGCAGAAGCGTTTAGCGTGTGCGCTGGGACACTTCAATAAAGTCCAAACAACAGCAAAAGGCAAAGGCAGCCAAGGCCCAACAAATAACCAAAAAAAAAAAGGTGGAATAGCGACTACAAAGGCAGCAGCTGTAATTGTCAAGTGGGGCGAAAAGTCGAAAAGATAGAGCGATAGGGACAAACGGGAGAAAGGATTGAGGACAACCGAAGGTATGCTGAGGTAAACATGGCCGAGCATAAGCCAAAATTGTTGGCATCAGACAAATTCATAGACTAACCAAAGTAGGTACCTTAAATGTTGACGAGATAATAATATTCATTATATGTATGCTATAATATAATGTTATATAATGTTAAATATATTAATAACAGTTCCTTTTATGGACACTCAAAACACCAAAGCAAATAATGTTTTATTTTAATTTAATTAAATTAAAGCACTTAAATCTAAATTAAAATAGGACGTTGATACGATTGCAGTTTTTGGAATTTTGCTTTAAATAGAATCTTCAAAATTGAGTTGGATGTTAATTGGAAGAGGTGAAATATTTTTATTATATATAAAAAAAATATAAATAAAATAATTAAAAACTAAATAATAAATTAGAAACTATTTTAATTCGTCTAAGCTTGCATAAGCCATTAAAGCTAGATACTTTCACCCATCATAAGTTTGTTAATTTGTTTATTAATTATTATATTAAAAATTAATTATTGTTGATATATTAATATTTTTTTTCTTGGCATATCTTAAAGACTAAAAGAGCTCAAGCTGCCAAATTTTGTTGACTATAAACTGATGTTCAGAGTATCTGTCAGTCGGGTACTTTTTCTTGTCCAACGAATGAACTTGTCAAAGGTGGATCTTTGAATGCTGACTAACATAGCCAACATTTCCTCCTACCCAGGTCGCGTAATAAAGTCCCCGCACAAAAGTTGGCAAGGAAATGAGTAACTTTTTTATTATTATTATCCTTTCATTTTGCTAAGCTTAGAGCTTACAGAGCATTCGCTGATCCTTGTGCATTTGAATATAATTGCAGCTGTTTAGCTGGCTATTCACTTAGTCCTTAGTCACCATATAGGCATCCTTGTATCCTGGCTATCTTAGTTTTATGCAATTTGCATAATTTGCAGCTGCGGCTGCTGCCAAAGCGCGGCAAGAGAAAGAGGAGCTTTGAACGCCCCTAAGCTGTTGTCAAACTGCAGTTGTTATCCTTGGTTGAGAGCAATTTTTAAATGAGTTCTGTTTCGGCTTATTAGCGTGACAAGTTGGCCCAAAGAAGACGCCGCGCGGCAGGGCAAATGAAATATCAACATCGAAAGCGGACAGCAGTGCTGCAGCCGCCAGCTTTTGTACGCCTGCAAATTGCTGCGCTGAGCTGGCAGCTTTGCTTTGATGCGGTTGGGTGGCAAAGTTGTAAGTTGCCCCGCCGCAAATTAAAGTGCACAAATGGAAAGTTACGGAGCGTCTGTGTGAGGGTTGCTGCTGCAGATGTGTATGGGGATGCGGATGCGGATGCGGATGCGGATGCCTGTCTGTTGTTCTCACCGTTGCCGTTGAAAAATAGCCTCTCAGCGGCAAGTTTCCAATAAGAAAATGGCCAGGGCTCCTTGCGGTTTGTGTGGAGCAACAGTTCAGAAATTGCAGCCTGCATTGAAGCTAAGCAAAACATTCTTGAAAAGCCGCTGGCCGAGCTAGGATCCCCCTCCTCTTGCCCCTTTCCTCTTGCCACGTTACCCTTTCCAATGGGGCTGCCTGAGAAAATGTGCGGTTTTTGTGGTTTACTTGAGAAATCTAATTAAACGAATAACAAAGGCAGCAGACAGCAGTCAAGCAGGCGGCAGGACAATGCGCGCCCACTGGCCCCATACCCGGCCCGAGACCAGGCCGAGTCCTGGCCGAGTCCTGGCCGAGTCCTGGCCGTGTCCTGGCCTTAGCCTAAGCTAAAGCCATAACCAAAACCAAAGGCAATGTCGAAAGTCAACCGAACTAGTGAATTTCTGCAGCAAGTAAGCAGATGGAATTGTGCATTGCCAGCTGGGCCGTGGCAACGAGTTGAGCAGTTCAGCTAGCTGGCCCACTGCAGGGCACATTTCTCGATAGCAGCTAATAATAAGACTTTTAATAAGTTTCATATCGAAGTTTTTAGACGGCTAAAAATCGCTTGGCCAAGCCATAAAAAGTTATTGGCTCAAAAGCTAAGCGATTACGCGACGGCAAACACTTTGACTGACCTAAAGGCCATTATGGCCATAGTCGACCATAAGAATCAGCTGCTAAGCTGCAGTATCAATGTTAAGCATATAGCTTAATCCACAGGAGAATGCCGAGCCCGCTGGCGCAGTTAGTGTCTGAGTGTCATTCAAGGCGGCTTAGGAGACATGTCATGGAGAGTGTCCTGCACGACAGCCTTGAAGACAGGTCGTTGAGCGTGTCTTGCAGACACTCGTATACTTTCTTTTTATTTTCGAACAACTGAAATATATGTATGTATGTGCATGTAAATGCGAAAGTACTTTTGGTTTTAAGTGCTCTGAAATAAAAACTACTCGTCACAGCAGTAATTTGCTCATCTGGCAACGCCCCAGCAAATCCAATTTGGCCAACGCATTGCCCCCCCCCCCCCCCCCCCCACCCCCTCTTTCCTCGTTCTTAAATATACATCATTTGCACTAACTGATACGGTTAAAAGTTGTAGTTGGAAAAGGAAGGAGCGGAAGTTAAAAGCAACATGCGACACTCGTTAAGTCACAGTTGCAGCGCACGACCGTTAGGTGTCGCTTTATGGCTAAAGCTGGAGCTGGAGAGGTTCGAAGGAATTTCATTTTCATTTTCATTTTCATTTTCATTTTTGCTTTCGTGTTGGGCGCTGTAAAAATGAGAATGGCGCAACAAAAATGAGAAATGAAGAATGACAACATCAAATTAGCTTCATAAAAATGTCGCTTCGTACAGCTGTGTGCGTGTGTTCGGGTATGAAACAAAACAGTTTATAAAAATGCGAGTACAAAATATTTTTATGATAAATGACTGTAAACGAGCACGTGAAGCAACAGTCAGCGGCCCTAGACATAAACGTGCTGCTGCGGCAACCACATACGCACATGTCAAATCACACACACACACACACACACACACAGAGAGAGAGAAAGGGAGAAAGGGAGAGGGAGAGGGAAGACCTGTGTCTGCCAGCAATTTTGGCGTCGACGTTGACATTGACGCCATTTCCGGCCGCCGCAACTGAGACACGAACCAGCAATGCCAACAGCCAACAGCGACAGCGACAGCGACAGCAACAGTTGTCCTTTGTCCTTGCCAGCATCGTGGCGACATGTGTCAAATGTGTGCGCACACACATACACACACACACACATACAGTCATGTGTATAAATAGAAACACATTCTACGGCTTTGTAGACTCAGATTTGGCTGACTTCTCAAAGTATTAAGATAGAGTTGTTTATAATAAATTAAAAACATTTGTGACAAGTCTGGCAAAAAGTTAAAATAGAATTAGAACAATATTTATGTTAGGTCAATTAAATTTGCTATTGATTAAATTGAAAACCTTTATAATAATACAAAAATATTATTATTATTATCAATATCCAGACTTAAAGCGGTTCAGGTTGGTTGCTGATTTGATTATTTATTTTATTTTATTTTGTTTTTTTTTTTTTAGAGACGCCGCGACAAACTTCCCATATCCACTTAAACGAAGCGCTAGAAAAACGCCCGAGAAGCCAAAATAACAACAAAGCTGGTCGCGTGCCGAGCTGATGGGGCAGGGACAGGGGCAGGGGTAGGGGGAGGTGAAAGGAAAGGGAAATGGAGACTGGAAGAGGTTTAAGGAATGTTGGGGCCACGACTTCAGCTTTGGCTTTAGCTTTTGGCATAAGCGTAAATATATATATTTTTTTTTGCTGCGCACTTGTGCATTTCATTTTTATAAGAGAAAGTCACACACACACACACACACAAGCACACACAGATAAAGGTAAGAAGAAGAAATATAAAAAGGACTTCCTCTTAGACGACGCTTTTAGCTAAATTGCGACAAAAGTGGGCAGCGGATGTGAAGCGGTCGCGGCTGCCTTCAGCGCAGGAGTTGTGTGTGTGTGTGTGTGTGTGTGTGTGTGTGTGTGTGTGTGTGTGTGTGACAAGTCGGCGACTAAAATAATAAAAGAACGTCAAAAGGAGCAGGCACATAAATAAACTGCCCCACTCCGTTAGAGCCCGTGTGTGTGTGTGTGTTTGTGTGTGTGTGTGTGTGGGTGTGATTAGGATAAATGTGCACGCGTCCAAATTGATGTGGCCTTCTTTTGTGCGGGGCCCAACCGGAAGCGGATATGCGCTGCAATTGTCATACGCCGTTGGCTTTTAGCTGCCTGCTGAAAACGGAAAGAGAAGGGGAAGGGGAAGGGGAAGGTGAAGGAGAATAGGGAAATAGGGAATGGCGAATGGGGAATGGGGAATGGGTATGGATAAGATAAATGTGCCAAGTGCGCCGCTGCTCGAGGTGGGGCATCTTCATAAAGCGTCTCCTTTAGCCGTGTGTTTGTCATGTGGGTCATTTACTTGTACATTTTTATTATTTTTTGTGTGTTTTTGTCTTCTTCATTTAGCTGCTCTTCTTATTGTTGTTGTCAGCCACTCAAAGACACACACACGCACACACACACGCACACACACAAAGAGCATCTGTCTCATCTGATGTTTGCCTCATTTGGCGTTCCGTTATTATTAAGTGGCATCGCACTCGATGTGTGACACAAAGTGTGGCATTTAGTGGCCGGGACTTGTCTCATTTGATATTTCAATAAACCCACATGATTCCAAATATATATGTACTTATATACTAAGTGTGCTCATGCAAGCAGCTGTCTTTAAAGGAAACTCACTTAATTAATGATGAAGAAAATTATGGAAATTATTTAAGTATCATTAGTAAGTTAATGGATAACAGCAAATGTTGCCAAATAATCATTTTGATTTAATTACCTTAAACTCAATTTGAAATAAACTCAGCTTTTACGAGCTAGATTTAAAATTGAAGGAAATATCAAGTGGGTCTTTTTAAAAGAAAAACAACTCTTTAGACTCTACTCAGTACAATTGAAGCCACAGTTATTAAGGTTTAACAGCTAAGAAGCCCAGAAGCCCTAAAGTTTTTGATTGGTAGTAGTCAATACATTTTATTCTAGGCCAAATCAGGCAAAGCTTCAAATTTTAAACAATTGTTTAAGAGTTTAATCTTTTTTCTACGAATGCTTAATTTGAGTTACCAAGAAGTTTGTCAAAGAAACAGTTCCTTATAAAGATTCGAATGTCTGGAAAAAGGGAAGCTTATTTAATTAAATCAAATGCAGATGAGTTGATTAAATGCGAACAGATGCCAAAGATGCGCCCCGGGGTGTGATTGCAGTTACGTCTGAGATGGCATGAACCGATATTTGTGGCACATATACATACGTATACATGCATGTATATATGTATATGTGCATATCCATATGAATATTATTCACGTGCCAAATTAATCATGCAGGCGCCTCAGCCATTTTAGTTGCATTTGCTGCTTGGCAGCCATTGATTGAATGCCATACAGTGCATAATCTTGATTAGGGCGTCAGGTGTCGTGTGTTGGGGGGCAGGGCTCAATTTCCAGCCAGTTGCCAGTTGCGTATTTCCGCCTGTTTACAGTTAATTGCGGCCCAGCCGCAGTAAATCGCATCTTACGCATTCACCAATGCGTGAAGGAGACAGGCGTCAAGGAATGGCACAAATGAGGTGGCTAAAGAGTGGGTTGGGTAGGGTAGGGGAGGGAGGAGTCCTGTTAGTCACTTGCCACCTACTCCTTGGAGGCATATCAGTTACAGACAGCCAGCGTCTGTTCTGTCACGCTGTTTGTCTGTTTGCGGTTTAAATTGTCACTTGATGTGTTGTGATTATCATAGATGTATGTATGTATGTATGTATGTGTGTGAGTGTGTGCCTGGCCTATTTGATGCGGTAATTTGTGTAAATACGCTTGTCAAATGCGCCAGATTATGTTTGCTCATATTTGACAGACATTTGATGGCAGGCGCGCAGTTTCCGTTGACTTTTTTTATTTTGGTTTTTAAGTTGCGCATACGCCGCGTGGGCCAGCCACGGCCAATTACAATAACTTGCTTTAATGTGTGAAATTTATGCGCTCACCTGCTGCCAGCTGCAAGAAAACAACAGTTTCAACAACATTGTGTGTGTGTGTGTGTGTGTGTGTGTGTGTATTTAAAAAGTTTTTCGACAAAAGTCAAACGAGCTTAGAGCTGACTGGGCAGCAGGTGCGTTCGATGCTCGACAACGACAACTTTAACACTTGCCACACTTGCCACACCAGCCAATGCCACGCCCCTTGCCTACAGCCGCCCTGCGCTCTGGCAAGCGACGTTGCGTAAAAATTTATAGCGCCTCTAAGTAATTGAGAATTCGCTTCGTATATTTCTTTTTTTTTTCAATTTTCTTTTTTCATTTTTTTTTTTCATTTATTTTTATTTTTGCCAATCGAGCGCTTTGGCCTGGGGCCGGGTCAACGGAGTTGGCCGACAGGCTGCTTAGTTGCCGGCCTGCAGCCAGCTAGTACAACTGTAATTTATGCGCCACGCCCACAGCCCACCGTCCATAGTCCAACGGCCAAGCATGTGCATATTTGAATGGCAACATGCCTCATATTCAACTAATTAGGCGAGTTGCGCAAATACATTTTCATTATTCTAATTTTACACTACACTGCAGAAGGCACAAAAACAAAAGCGGCAAAAAGAAAAGCAAGTGAGATGGCTTTAGATGGGCGTGCTTCTCATGGAGATACCCTAGATCTGTGGGGAATGATATCCAGCAAGGAAATTCTCGAAAAACGAAATTATCTCGATATCTATAATTATCGATTGCAAGAAAACGTAGCTAGTTATCTCTCTCCCTTTCTCTCTCTCTCTCCCTCTCTCTCTCTCTCTTGAGAACGTACAGCCTGTTAACTACATTTGCACATAGCCAATATACCCCTATTCGCAGACTCGCAACGAGTGCAGGGCATGAAAACGACACGAATAAAAAAGCATACAGAAAGACGAACCAAGAAACGGGCGCAAAAAAGTAGGCAACGCGAACTGCAACAGGCACTGACACATGTAGGCCGAGGCATTTGCATATGCATGTGGAAAACCTGAGGAGGGAGCGGTAGGGAAAAGGGGGGGGGGAGGGGGGAATGCAAAGGCAGAGGGTGGACATGTGAGCGAGAGGAGGCTGTGGCTTGCCTGTGGTTGTGTCTGCTGGTTTGGTGGTTTGGTGGTTTCGTGGTGGAGCATTAAAAAAAAAAAAAAATGGTGAGTGAGCAGCCAAACCTAAAATAAATTGAAATTCGCCACAGCTTAAAAATTTGTAGGGCAAACCAAAAATCATTCAGCCAAGCGCTTTAAGCAGAAAATCTGTCCGTATAGAAAAGTCTGCCAAGTAAAACGAAAAATGTATCAAGTTTAAGCTAAAAGTGAAAAACAAAATTTAAACTAAAATTTATATTATTTTGTGTAGAACTAAGAATTTTATATGCTGGCAGTTTATTTTTCAATTCTTAAAGAGATGTGCTATAAATAAATGTTAAACAATGTTTGAATTCATGCAGAATTGAAATTAATGGAATCATTTAATAACTGTCTGATAAGAAATCAAAAACCTTTTCTTTAACATTGATAAAGAGTATAGATAATATATAAAATATAAGAAAAGCTTAACCCATAGTAAATAACACATTTTATTTTTTTTTAGAAGCGATTAAGTTCAATTTAATTTGCGCAAAAATGTACGTCAAAATACTAATTATCTTATCAACAGCAAGGGAATGCAAAATGACGGCATTAAGCTCAGTTTATAGTCAATAATCAGAAAAAAGTGTCGTCAAAATACATATGCCGACTAGTGTAGATATGTATGTTTAATATTTTAGGTATGTAATGTATGTTGTAGTGTAAAGTATCTTAATCGCAGAATTCGTTGCCAATTGAATTGTTTGATTTGTGGGCAATTCCTTTGCGGCTGGCCTGAATATGCGGACAACTGTTGGCCAACTCGAGCAATGGCCTTAACGCTGGCTATGCCGCTGCCTCTCTGGCGCTATCTCATTCTTGCTTTGGCTAAAGCCTAAGCTTAAAACCATTAACACTTGTTTCTGTCAGTTTGCATGAAAAGCGGAAGCGCTTTTGTTTCTGTGCAACAAACAAGTTTCCTTGCGCCCAGTCAGTTGCTGCCACAGCCACAGCCGCAGCCGCAGTCACAGCCACAGCTACAGCCCATGGCCATGGCCCACAGCCGCCCACTCACCTAGAAACGCGCATGGGGGCGTGGCACGGTGGGCGTTTGGCGGCTTTGTGGCGTATGCAGGACTTTTATTTTTTGACATGGGTATCCGTATCCTAGATTCATTTGTAGCTTTGCCACTTTACAGCAGCAGCAGGCGCCCTTTTATTTGCTTGTTTTTCACTTAGACTGCCACGCCCCCCAACCCGAGACCCAGTCCGATCCCCAGCCCGATCCCAAAAAAGCCGCCAGCACTATTAAATACTTGTACGTACATTATAACTCGACCGGCTGGCATGTCAGCCCGGCTGGATGAGGGTGCCGCTTGCATGTTGGCCAGCAAACTTTCCCGTTCTGTGTGCGCCTGTCAACGTCAAAACGTGGCCGTTGCCACGTTGCCCGCCCTTGGCCATTTAAAGGTGTAGTTGAATATACGACGGCCTAAAATGGATCATTTTCTCTGTCCGATTCTTTTTTCTATATTTGCTTTTTGATTGAACGCCTGGCCCATAGCAATTTGATTGTGTATATTTCAAATTAAAATTAAACAAGTTAAATGCCTAACAGCTAAAGTTAAATAATATGTTGTTTCGTATGGAAAAAGGAAACATTTGCATAAAATGTTGATAAACAAAAAAGTCTAAAGACAAACAATATTTTTTTAATTTTTCTTCTTTATGTGAAATCTATCTAGACGACAATGGACTTTTACATGTTTGGAAAAGATTCAATCAAATTATGTTTATAAAACTTTTTTTCTTTCAAACAATATTGTGTGTAATTTTCATAAAATAATAACAATAACAATAATTAATAATGACAACTACTTCTAAAGTCTTGGCGATTCTTATAAAGACAAAGAACTTGATTAAGTCAAAATTTTTATGATTGTTCAAGTTAAATAAATAATATATAATATAATAATAATAATAAAGAAAAATGAGGAAAATAGGCAATATATATATATTTATGTACAAATATATTTTTTTCAGATTTTTATAAGCTTTTTCCAGATTCCGTTCTGCCCAGTCAAATTGCAGCCATTTCCTTTCTATCAACTTTTCAATCTTACTCACGCTTCTCTCTCTCTCTCTCTGTATGTGTCTGTCTCTCTCTAAAATTGCATCGTTTGCATGTTTTTTGGTTCAGTTTTTTCTGCTGATCACGTGGGCCGTTGAGCCGTTAACCCCGCCGCTTTATCAGGCATAGGTGGACTGCCCCGCCCCCCCCCCCCGCACCCCAAATGAATGGGCATTCATGCGGTACGTGATTCAATGGGCGCAAACGAATGATTCTCCTCTCCAAGTTCTCTAGGTGCTGCGCAAGTTTCTTCAACAAAATTAATTTATAAATTTATCATAAAGCCGACACCAAAAATCCAATGCACGCACACAAATCGTTTCACACACACATACACACAGATACACACACAGACACACACCTAATGGGCATCGAAGAAATTTGAGTTGGGCCAACTCATCGCCGCCGGACCAGGATGATATGTGGCTGACGATGATGATGATAATAAGGATGATGATGATGATGATGACTGCGCTTGCTTAAAAGAGTTTGCCCTTAAGTGTGTGGGCGAGCACTCTCTGTCTATGCGTGTGTGTGTGTGTGAGTGTTTGTATGTCGAATCAATGCGTGAGCAGCATTTTCAATACGTTCAAGCATCCAGATACAGTTACGGCAGCTCCTGCTCATCGGGACTCACATTCAAGTTATTTATGCAGACTCACAGTCAAAGCATTCAAAGATTCCGGCAAACTGGGAAACTGGGAAACTGGGCGCTCTGCCAGCTGAAAGATTCGTTTGCTTTCAGCAGCTGCCTCGGGCTGCATACAATTAGCTGCAACTGTAATTAAAGCAATTGTGCCATAAATCTTTTGCCAATTTAATGCCGAATGAAGGCGGGTGTGTGTGGGTGTGTGTGTGCCAAGTAATTGTTGCCAAAAAAGAAGAAGACTGTGGAAAAAAATACCAAATTAATATAAATTTAATAGTTGGCTGCCATTTATGGCCCACACAGAGCAGCAGAGGGTCATTAAATGCATCCACAGAAAGCAAACATAAAAGAGCCGCACTTGCGAATACCCTGTAATTGTTGTAGTTAAGGTAACCTAAAATTGTGCTCATTGATCCACCCTCGTTAGAGTATCTTGAGTATCTATCAGAAGAAGTAAACTATTTTTTCGATGGAATTATTATTTCTTTTAATTTTCGGTTAATGAGTATTTATTAAACGTATATACCCCATGTAGTCGATCTGCCTTTTGGGGGCAATTCTCAGTCTTGGCCGCCATTCAAAAGCAATTGAAATTCCATGTGGATAACTGAAGCTGGAGCTCTGCTCCAACGCAGTAGGCGTGTCAACTGGAGCGAGCAAGCGAGAGAGAGAGAGAGAGAGAGCGAGAGAGTGTGTGAGTGTGTGAGTGAGAAAGGAGAAGCAATCAGTAGGTGAGCACACAAATACTAAAGCATATAACAGAAGCGTATCGAACGTGCTGAACAAACAAAAATTGTGCCCAGAGCGAGATGTCAGGATCGAAGCCGAAGCCCAAGGCCAAGACCAAATCCAATCCGAAGTCGAAGCGAAAGTCGCCGCGTCTCTACGATCCGGACGAGCTGGCAAAGTTCCTGCAGTCGCCGCTGGTGCTAGGCCGCAGCAAGCCACCGGATCAGATGCAGCGACGCCCCAAGTCGGAGATTGTGCGCGAGCTGCAGCGACTGCGCGCTCTGCCGCCCAGCTACGAGGAGGACGACGACAACAACGCAAACGTTGCCAACGACAAGGACGGCGTGGAGGAGTCGCAGCCAGTGCAGACGCTGGAGCAGCTGGACGCGCTGCGCCTGACGCGACACCGCATCGAACAGCTGCTGGCCTGCGCCAGCTTCGAGCAGGCGGTGAGCGGCTGCTTCGTCAGGGTGAACATAAGCGAGGTGAATACGCCGCCCGAGTATCGCATTGGCGAGATCATGGCGGTGGTGGAGCTGGCGGTGGGCTACTATGTGGGCGGGACGCCGACGAACATAGCGCTGGAGCTGCGCTACGAGGATTTGCGGATGCAGCACGAGCTGAACGACATCTCGAACATGGCGTTCACGGGCGAGGAGTTTGAGCTGTGGCACGACAACTGCATCTGCCAGGGCCTCGAGTGGCCCACCACCGAGCTGATTGCCCGCAAGAAGATTGAGCTGTACAACGCTCTTAACTGCGAGGGCAAGCTGACCTCGCTGCTTAAGCAGAACGGCATCCTGCCGCTCTCCATGCCGATGCGCCCCCTGCCCAGGGGCGGTCTGCTCGAGCGCCTTGGCGGCGTCTATCCTTGGAAGCTGCAGGGCCCTTCTCCGCCAGCATTGCCAGCACCGCCAGCATCGCCGCCAGAGTCCTCGCTGGAACTGATCGCAGCTGATCAGAACAGCGCTGGATCTGGCATTGATGAAGGACCGAAAATCGATGTGACATCCACTGAGCCCAGTTTGGAGCCGAACTTACCAGCTTCCTGTTCCGACTGACCGCTGTCCTGTTTGAGCGCCGAACAGACATTAAATTCGAAAACGGGTCCATTGTTTTAGTTTTGCCTCATCACATTTATTTAGTTGCAGTTGAATACAAAAAATCAAATAAAAAATTTTTAAACCTTAAATGGAGACTTATTAATATATGCGTCTATTCAAAAATTTTCTAAATTAGCTAATCCAATATTAATTAGTAAAAAGCTTATTAAAATTTTAGAATAAATAATTATTTTATATTTATACTGCGGAGTTATAAAAAAAATATTTAATATTTGCTCTATCTCTCTCTTTCTCATTTATATAATATATTTATTTTTATTTATTTATGCTTATTCATCATTTAATGTCCCTAAAGCTAACTAGCTCTTTTTATTTTTTTAAAAAAAGAATGCTTAAATAAATTTACGAAACTTGCATTATTTAAGGCAATTATTGATGCATCCCTGATATATTTTCTGATTATTCTTTATATATACATATGTAAATATCCCTCCCTTAAAATCGTAAAAAAATGTATATATTTATTTTCATGTTATATATTGAAATATGTAAACGTAAGTTGTCAGAGCAGGCTTATGCCGCAAAGCTCTGTGAATGATTTCGATTCGTTTGGAGTTGTAATTAAAGCAAGCAACGTGCTAACAAATTCATTATTTTAAAATTTTCGCATACAAAAATATTCCTTTTGGTAATTGCAGAGAAAATTCTAGCGGGGAATTTGATCGAGCCAATCGACACACACAGCTACGATTACAAACATATATAGATATATGCGATCGGGGACTGGACCACAAATCGATCGTTAAATAAGCTGCATTTGGAAGGCACAAAATTGTTGCGTTTTTATAAGTTCAAATCAAATTTCACATCGATCGAGCGAAAAACAAAAAAAGAGGAAAAAAAAGAGAGATAACAAAGATCGATAAATAGCTAAATGGCGGCCGAGAACAATCGCACGCAGGTGGTGCGTCTGCTGGGCAACATGATGAACGCCCACGCGGACGTGGTGCGCAAGTCGACCGAGGAGCTGACCAGCCTCTACACCGATCCCGAGAGCACCGTCGAGCTGTGCACGGTGCTGGGCAATGCCAGCAAGCTGCCGGCGATGCGCAAGTGCGCCGGTCACATCCTAAAGAGCCGCCTGGCCCAGCCGGGCGTCTGGCAAAAAATGCTGCCCGGCATTCAGCAGAACGCCCAGGAGGCGCTGCTCGCCGCGCTCAAGTCGCTGGCGTGCGACGACGACGACGAGAATCTCCAGCTGGCGATTGTGCGCAATGTGGCCATTGTGATGGGCCTCGAGCTGGAGGCCAAGTCGGAGTCGTCCGATTGGAATGCGTCCGTCTTCGAGTACGTTGAGCAGCTGTGCACCGCTGCGGAGAAGCCCGCCCAGCTGCTGGGCGCCATCTTTTTCAAGCTGCTCGTGAAGACAGCGCCCAAAATGTTCGAGCACTATCTGGTCCGGGCACAGAGCATCTTCATGCGCTCCCTCAATCTGGCCGAGGCCCAGGCCGAGCTGGCCACCCCGGCCACCGAGCAACTGCTGGCCGGCTGGTGCCTGGCCATACCGCTGTTCCGTAAGCGGCCCGACGAGCAGAATAGCCTGTCGGCCACGCTGCCGCTAATCCTGCGCCTGACGCACGCCTTCGCCTATCAGCCCAATCCGAAGCGCTGCAGCCGCGGCTTCGATGTTCTTTCCAAGCTGCACAAGCACGTTCCGGAGCTGGTCTGGCCGCACCTGCAGCTGCTGCTCGACGAGCTCTGCCGGCTGGCTTCCGACACGGAACTGGGCGACGAGATACGCATCCAGGCGATCGTTGCGCTGCGCAATTGCGTCCGCTTAAAGCGGCGCCAGATCATTCGCCTGAAGCTGATGGACAAGCTGCTGATGACGCTGTACGGACTGATGGCCGTCAAGCCAGCGCTGGATGCCAACGGGGAGGAGCTCTATCTGGGCGACAACCAGGAAACCAACACGCCGCTGTCGGAGGCCACCCAAACGGTGCTCTTCGTGGCCGCCCAATCAGACACGAACCGCGTGGCGGAGCGCGCCCTGCGCCTCATGCAGCCCCAGCTGGAGCAGCATCAGTCGGCGGTGCAGCGCGTCGCGGGCCATCTCTTTCTGGCCCTGATGGCCAAGGGCTTCACCGATCTGCTGGCGGACAATCCGCTGCGCAGCTTTGTTGACGCCGTCGAGCGCGGCGTCTACGATGTTGAGCTGCTGGTGCGGCGTGCCGCGCACTTTGCTCTGGCCGTCATGGCCGAGAATCTTCAGCCGGAGATTACCGTGCTGGCGCCCAAGGTGCTGCCGCTGTTCAGCGAGTTCTTCGACCAGCTGACGCCCGAGCAGCGACTTAGCCCCAACGAGCTGGAGTCGCATACTCGCATGTTCTGCACCCTGGAGATCTACGCGGAGAGTCTTAAGCGCGAGGCGCTCCAGCCCCATCTGGGCGATCTCATGCAGCGTCTGCTGGCCACCGTTCAGCCCAATAGCAATTCCGTATCGCTGCGCCAGCTATCGCTCAGCGCCATCGCCAGTCTGTCCAAGATGTCTGGAGAGCTCTTTTTGCCCCACTTTGATGCGGTGATCGCCGTCGCGTTGCCTCTGGTCAAGCACACGCCCGACGAGGATCAGCTGCTGCTCCGAACCAATGCCATTCAGGTGAGTTCACAAAGATTAAAGAAATATAAGAAATATTTGATAGTAGCATATAATTTAGCGAGGGTTTCCTATCTCACTTCTATTGCTTTTCTTTCCCTCTCTCTCTTTGTGTCTACACCTTCCTCTCGCTCTGTCCCTCTCGTCCTACCACAAGACTTTTTCTCTTATGCTTATCTCTCACAAAGTTCATTTCACAGCGTTCATTTTGCTTATCTGCGTATTTATCTAGAGTAAAGAGTGATGGGCAGAAAGCTTCTCCTACATCTCCCTGTCGCTCTGTCTAGCTTGATCTTTTCTCCCTTAGACTCTCTCTTGTCCTTCCACATGACACTTTCTCTTATCCTCTCTAGTTGCGTTCATACTCCTCTTCTTCGACACTCTCTCTTTCTCTATCTGTATCTTTCTAAAAAGCTTCTTCTACTCCCTTTTCTTGCCCTCCCTCTCTTGACCTACCATAATATCTATCTTCTTCATTCCCACTCTTTCTCTCTTTCTGATAAAGCTACGCCTACTTCTAATCTCGCATTCTCTAGTTTCATCTCTCTCTCAAATAACTCTTACCTTTATCCTCTCTAGCTTTATCCATCCGCACAGTTGCATTCATTCTCTCCTACTGTACATTTAGCCATCCATCCATTTTACTCCCTCTTCAACTGATTGTTCCATCTGTTCTGATTGCAGGTGATCAACACGCTGAGCGATGTGAGCGCGGAGAAGTTTGCGGCATGCGCTCCGCAGCTGCTCGAGTGCTTCCTGGAGATGGTCCAGCAGGTGTCCGGCGCCCAGGTGTTCACGTACGAGCTGCTGGCGGTGCTCGCCCGCCACATTCCGACGCAGATCAGTGCGCACATGTCGCTGATCATGAACGGCATATTCGCGGCGATCAAGGAGGGCGCCGCCGGGGACAAGGACACCGACACCGACGACGACACCGACGACGACAATGACGATGACAACAATGATGATACAGATGACGATAACGGCGAGGTGAAGGACGAGGATGGGAACGAAACGGAAACGGAAACGGAGGCCGAGGTTGAAGCGGAGGCGGAGGCAGCAGCCGATGCAAGCGCCTGCACCGAAGACGACAGCATCGGGGACGGGCACGGCGACCAGACCGAGCACGATGCCGCCACCCGCAGCGAGAGCAGCTCGGAGAGCGTGAGCAGTCCGGCCGGGCACGACGAGGCCATAATGTGCCTGAAATCGCTGGCCGTGCATCTGCCGGACGCAGTGACGCCATATCTGCCGGAGGCGGTGCGCCGGGTCGCCGCCTGCACGGAGTCGCGCAACGAGCTGGGCAAGCGTGCCGCCTACGAGGCCCTCACGGAGTTCGCGGTGCTGCGGCAGCGCAACGGAGACGCAACAGAGGCGCGCCTGCAGTGCCGAGAGCTGCTGCCGGAGCTGGTCGAGTTCGTCGAGTCCTCGAAGGAGACGGCCAACGTGATAGCGGCCATGAACTGCATCACAAAGTTCCTGCTGCTGCTCAAAGCGGACGCGCTGACCGGCGACGGCTTTGCCGATCTGGTGTTCAACATGGTGCGGCGCACGCTGCGCCGCAAGCTCAGCTGCCAGTTTAACATTGGGCACGACATGAAGATGGAGCAGCTGCAGCAGTGGAGCCAGGCGCTGCACGCCGAGACCCAGGTGATGGAGGCCGTCGGCCAGCTGCTGCCCGCCTTCGGGCAGGCAATGCGCAAGCGCCAATTCGCCAGCTACTTCCACAAGATCAGTGAACGCTTCCTAAAAAGCCTGCGCCAGTGCCAGCCCAACGGCCATGTGACTCCCCATCTCTTCTTTCTCTACGGCCTAGTCTATCGCTGCATGGAGCCGCTGGGCGTCGTCAGCGAGCGCTACTACGACGTGCTCTGCTACAGCGTCGTCGACTGCATGCTGGACACGCAGCCGCATGTGCGCCAGTTTGCCTGCGAGCTGGAGCATTGGCTGCTCAACCAGACGCAGCACAACGACAACTCGCTGGTCATCATCAAGGCCACCTCGAGAGTCTTTATAGACGCGCTTGCCGCGCACGCAGCGCGTCCGCTGCCCGTTGAGGAGCGCGAGCAGGCCAGCGGTATTGTGGCGCGCATGCTGCTCGCTGGACCGCCCGACTGTCTGCCGACGGCCAGCGTGCTGCCCGCTCTTTGCGCCAATCTGCCGCTGCAGCAGCACTTTGCTGCGTATGCGCATTTGTTGCCCGCTGTGCGGCAACTACAGCAGCAGCAGCCCGCCCTGCTGCAGCCTCATCTCGGCCAGCTGCTGCAGGTGCTGCACCTGGCGCTGCAGCAGCCCCAGCGCCAGCTGCCCGGCGAGGACACGCACCAGGTCGCCATTGAGCTCCACTCGCTGCTCGAGGCCCAGCAGCAGGAGCTGCACGACGAGGTCAGCTGAGCGCTCAGCCACGTTCGGAAGGCGGGGGGGTTTTTTTTTTTAGCTTTTCCGCACACAGACAATTTTGTTGAGTTCTCAAAAATTGCGTTTCGTTGTCGCAAACAGCTCTGTTAATTAGTTTGAAAAAAGCATTTGTTCACTACTCTACAAATTCTGGTACACTTTCTATTTAAATTCAAATAAATCCAAATTTCAGTGCGCTAAAAATAAACTATGTTTAATTGTTATTTATCAAGAATTGTGTTACATTTTATTATCTTAATAAAGAAACTTTATTGTTTCAGAGCTGTCATAAAAATTTTTGGTAATTTTTTGATTTTGCTCTTAGCTTGAATCTTATCTATATATGTATATATATTTTTATTTTATTGTACATTTTATTTACTTTAATTTACACTCGCTTTGTAAGTATTGTTAACATAATTTCAAAATTTGTCAACCCTTTTTTGTTATTAATATTTCAATTAAGTGTTGCAAAAATACATTCTTAAATTTTGCTTAATTATTATCAAGATATATTATATTTTTTGTTGTTTCCTTTTTTGAAAACACATTGTACTTTTAGTAATTTTTTTTGGATTTTTCTAATAAATTCAGTAAGTATAGTTTTAATAAATAATATTTTTTATTATTCTTAAATGTTTTTGGAAATCAGTTCTATCTGGAACAATATCCAAAACTCCTAACAATTTATACTGACCAGATTATTTGAGCTCTAGTGAGCCTAATCTATATATTTACATAATATAGAAAACATAAAAATCGTTTTTATTTTATGTTAGGCCTATTTTGGATATTAATGTAGGATTAATTTGATAAAGATATCTTTTGATCGATTATTGGAATAACAAAATATTGAAATTTATGTACATCATTATAAGTTACGTATACTATAAATAGATAACAACTAACATACGAATTAAAATTAAGTTGAAAGTTAAGAAAAAGTAATTTTTATATTTTTTATTATTAATTATAGTTATTTATGTTACTAATTTAAGTCAAGTTGTTTCAGTTTCCTTTGCAAAAAATGACTTAGTTAGTTGAAGCAGTTTCAAAGTTTCTTTATATATATACATATATATATGTATATATATATTTTTTTTTTATTTTATAGACTCGTATGCAATCGATCAAAGTTTTACGTCATGGTTCTAAGCTGTCAGCTGGATAATGGCCAATGAAACAATGCAATAAAGCGCTCTTTGGGTTGATTGATTGGCCCTGGCCCGGAGGCTGCGGGGAAATGCAAAAAAAAACAAAGTAAACTGAAAAATTAAAACATAGCGCAAAATCGAATTGCGAAGCGCGACGATGACATTACCTGGCTGGACCAACGGGAGAGGCGGTAGAGGGCGTGGCAGATGAAAATGTAAACTGTTGCAATGCAATTAGTAACAAACTAAGCTTGCCAATAAAAGCGACTGAAAGAGAGAGAGACAGAGAGAGAGAGAGAGAGAGAGAGAAACCGAGTGGGAATGAAAGTTGAAACAATTGTTGAACACGAGGTTTGTAAAGTTTTCAGCATTTCATTTTTAGCAGCGGCTTTTTTTTTGTTATTTTTGTTTTTGTTTGATGTCAAGTTTTGGGAAAAAGGCTAATGTGATTGGAAGTTGGCCAAGTTCTTGACGGCAAAATGTCGTCAATAAGGCGACCAAATTGAATAAAATGCAATTAAGCAACTAAATGAGCGAACGGGCCAAGGGGCGTGGCAGACAAATGTAACAATCACACGGTTGATGAGCAATTAGAAAATGCAAAATTAGCGCCTCGCGACGTGAAGCAGCCTTGAACCGGGTCCTTTTCGGCCTTCCGGCTGCGCACCGACGTAAGGACACGCGGACAGTTGGCCAATTAATTAATATTTAATTTATAGCCAGTCCAGTTCTGCAACAACAATTTCATTATGCTCTTGTCGCTTATACCTTTCGCTTTTGTTTTATTCTTGTTTTAGTCTTGTCTTCTTTTTTTTTTGCTTTATTTTTTGCGCATTTTTTGCTGCGGTATTTCAACTTTTTGCGAATGGGTATTTTGGTTACTCTTATCGAAATGTGACCCCTATAAAGGGGCTGCAAATTTGAAAAGTGACAGCACATGTGTCATTATACAATTTCAGTCTTATGATTAGGTATCATTTTTAAACCCATTAAGAACTAATTAACAAGTATGACAGAAAATAGTATAATCATCTTACTAAAATTAATAAAAGAGGAAATTGATAACAAATAGAGCTTTTAATTTTTTTTTAATAAATTATTGACAAATTAGCTTGTGTAAATAAATAATAGTTCACCAACAATAAATTAACAAAATTGAATTTTCATTGTTTCTTAGCATTTTTAACTGTGAACATTGTTAAACAATTGGTCTGAAAGGAATTTATTTTGTCAGCAAGCGTATTTAATCTTCGGCTGGCCGCCAAAACTATTCTAACTTGTTTTTTTGTTAGCTTGGCTCTCTTTATGTTTTTGTTTGCCGTTATTCCGCGCTCGTCTAATTAACTTGAAATGAGTTTTTCGTTTCCCGGTTTTCTTTCCCCCCCCCCCCCCCCACCCTTTTTTTTTTTGCTGCCAGCGTGTGTGTGTGTGTCCGGAAAATGTCTCTTTTTTTATGCTGGTGTTGTTTTTGCCTTGGCAAAATGTCACTTAATAAATTTGACGACTGTTTTATGTTGTCGCTTTGGCCCTTTAAAAAAAACACGCACACACACACACACAGAAACCTTAAAGAGAAAAGAGCAAAAAATGGAAAACCAGATAGCAACACGCCCATTACAACACGTAGTGGCCATAAATATAAAAAGGCTGCCACGCCCACAAAACCAAATAAATGACGGGGCCAACGGCAGAGTCAACCTTGACCCGCAGCGGCTTAGGGTTACGCACACGTGTGTGTGTGTGTGTGTGTATGTGCGTGTATGTGCGTGTGTGTGAGCAAGTGTTCGTGTGTGGAGCTCAACCCGCAAGCGTGTCCTGGGCAGGCTCCTGATTTGCTAAATTATTAACCCATCAGCTCAGGATTAGGAAAAGCGGCAGCAGCAACTGCAACAGAGCTGACAGCGAATCGGGAAAAGCAGCTTTCCTCAAGTGTTCCAATTTTTAAAAAAAGAGAACAGCCTTAAAGTGGCAGCTGTTCGGGTTATTAATAAATCAATAATGTTTAAGTTATTTATTTATTTATTTATTTATTTATTTATTTATTTATTTATTTATTTATTTATTTATTTATTTATTTATTTATTTATTTATTT